>JAJJMB010005516.1:77329-246052 GCA_023531105.1 Papaver atlanticum | reverse complement strand
TCTATCATTATAATTGATTTTCAAAGAGACCCAATTTATAATTTTTGGTTACTGGATGGACCAATTACGAAACAAGTAGTATCCAGTGGTTCTGGATTGAGGAAACCTAGTGGTAATGCTCAAGGATTAATGGATAGTAAGGTTGAGGCAGCAAGTTTTGTTGAAATATCTAGGGTGCGGGTTTGGCCGTTTAGGTAAGATTTGTTTGTGTTTTCTTGAAATTTTGATTTACTTGCTGAAGTAATGTTTATGCAGTAAAACATGAATGGACGATCTATAATCTAGTACTTTTTAGACTAATTTTTCTGTTATTTTGATTTAGTAGGCGAGTGATTTCTGTGTTGTTTATTTGATTTTAGTGACAGCATAGTGTAGTACTGATAAGTGTAGTTGCTTGCTTGGTTGCCACTGTAATGAGAAGAAATTTTAGCTGTAAAATCAGGTTTCGCTAGAATGTTGAGAAATCTTAGATTGTGTAGCATACATGAATGAATGAATAAACTATGTAGGGCTGCTAATTGTGGAAGTGACAAGTGAAGTTGGAGTTTCAGAAATTGAACAGAAAAGATGGGTTTTGATTTGTGTTGAATGGATCTGTCTTTGATTTTTATGTTGAAATTGAATGCATCTGCGTTTGGTTTTTGTGTTGATTAGAGATTTGAAGATGGTCAAAGCTTAAACAGAACCACAAATTAACTTAATTAAGTTTTAATTTCAACATTAATTAAACAAGCCGGGTTAACCCGTAAACCCGTAAGCTTTACCCGTTACGGGCGCGGGTTGAATAAATGACCACCCGTGAAGAATATTGACCCACGGATTTAAGCCGTGTTAACCCGAACCCGTGTAACCCGCAACAAGCCATCCCTGGCCCGCCCGTTTGCCAGCTATAGACTGGACCGATTAGGGGAAAACCATACTTGTTTTCGGAACTCTCCGGAAAACTTGATCGTCAAGATATTAAATTGATAAGAACACAAAGATGAATTGTTCTTAAAATTGACTTTGGATTAATACCCAAAGAAACGATGACCTTTTTGATCTTAAAAATCCAAAACATGGACGAAAATGAAATTGCTGATGCAAGGAAATCATAATGAACCAACAACAATGACTATTAGATTGAGAGAACAACAAAAGAGATTTGTTATTCAAAAACTGTTGATCAAAACAAATAATGGTGAGTACAGACTGTTGGTGAATCAAATCACAATCTAGCTATATGTAATGAACAGTCAAAAATATAGCTTCCCAGGAGAAGCCAAGAGTAATAATGAGTGGATGAATAAACAACCACTATCAAATTTTCAGTTGCTTTTCCATAAATTGATGGCATATCAAATTAGCCAAAGCTCTTTACAGAGATAAGAAAACAGGAAGAAATCAAATCTTCTATCATAGTTTTTGTGACAGATGAGATAAATATATTTAGCCATAAACCACAAAACAAAGGAGTCAACAAACACTTCAGTTGGATCCAATAACAAGCCAAGAACTTGTGAAATCTACACCAAATCGATGCATCTTGGGTTTTAAAGATTGATTATTAGCTAAAAAGATTAGATGAGGATTAATAGTAACCTTCAGTACTTATCATTGATTTAGGATCAATACTGAAGCTTGATTCAAAATGAGCACTTGACAACACAGACACCAATATGCCATCATTAAGAAAATATGCCTTCAAAGTTACACCTTTTAACTGATCAATAAAAGCATTAGATAACGAAAGCCAAAATATAAGGAGAAGCTGAAGTTGGCTTGAAATAATATTTGTGCTTAAAGAGATAACATAGCCACAGATTACGTACAGTGTTCAACTGCAATTGAAAAACTGACCAAAAAGGTCACACAAACTGCGACATGGAACATAAGGGGTCTGTGCTCCTCCTCAAAAAGAGCGGCAGTCAAACAAGTTCTACAGCTGCATAAACCTTCAATTGTAGTTCTTCAAAAATAAAAAATGCCTACATGCACAAACGCTGATATTGCAGAAATTTGCGGGTCGCGCTCGATGGGTTGGACATTCCAGCCATCCGTAGGTGCTTCCGGTGGCATCATCATAATATGGAATCCTACTATAATCGAAGTTATCTCTTCGCTGGAGGGTGAATACACTATTTCAGTTGAATGTAGATTTGTGTCTACTAACTTTCATTGGTTCTTCACAGGAGTATACGGTCCGAACAAGGTAGCTGAAAGAAAGTTTTTGTGGCGTGAACTACACTACATCAGAGGCCTTTGGGACATTCCTTGGGTTATCGGGGGCGACTTCAATGTCATTAGACGAATGGAAGAAAGAAATACTTCAAGAGGTATTACGCGCAGTATGAGAAAATTTTCCCAATTCATCTCCACTCATGCTCTTATTGATCCTCCACTGAAAGGCTCAAAGTTCACTTGGTCGAATGGCCAAGCATCTCCAGTTTTATCGAGAATTGATAGGTTTATCTTCTCAACTGACTTTGAAGCCAAGTTTCCACTCGTATCTCAACTGGCTAAAACCAGACCGACGTCAGATCATATCCCAATCGTTCTAGACCTAGATGAACCTACATGGGGCCCTTCACCATTCAGGCTTGAGTTAATATGGTTTCATCACCCATCTTTCTTACAAAATCTTAATGATTGGTGGTCTTCATTCTCATTTTCGGGGTCAGCTAGTACTATCTTTTGGAACAAGTTGCAAGCTTTAAAACACCGAATCAAAATTTGGAGCAAGTCTGAATTCGGTCTTCTAGATCATAAGATTCAAGCGTTTTTACACACTATTGACACACTTGATGGTATTGAGGCTGATTCCCAACAGAAAAATTCATTGAAAGAGCACAAGCCAAAGTGGATTTCGAAGAAGCAGCAGTTCAAAAAGAAATCTCTATGAAGCAAAAGTCTCGCAACGACTGGTTAAAAGCTGGTGATCGTACCACCCATTTCTTCCACAAAACTGCCTCAGACAGAAGAAGAGTAAATCAGATCAAACAACTTTTCATTGACGGAGTACTTGTCACTGAGAAAGAGCCGATTATTGACCATATCACAAGCTTTTACTCCAATCTTTTCACTGAAGAGTTCCCACAAAGACCGGGAATTGGAGATGTGCATCTGCCCCATCTATCTGAAGTCGATGCTAATAATCTAGAATCACCTACCACTGAAGATGAGGTCTTAATTGCTTTGAAAAATTTGGCAAATGATAAGGCCCCAGGCCCGGACGGCTTCCCGATAGTTTTCTTCCAGAAGTGTTGGTCATTCATCAAACAGGACTTCATGGATATGGTTCTCGAATTCTCAAATACTAGTTATATGGACAGGAGACATAGCTCTACATTCATAAGATTGATCCCCAAGAAGAATCATGTGGAGACTGTCAAAGATTACAGACCCATTAGCCTCCTTACAAGTGCATACAAAGTCATAGCCAAGGTCTTATCATCTCGTCTTCAACCACTAATGGCGCAATTAGTTGATCCGTGTCAATCCGGATTCATTTCAGAGAGACAAATTTCGACGGAATCTTGATCGTAAATGAATTAGTAGACTCTCGTCTCAAAGATAAAGTCCCGGTAATGATTTGCAAGGTGGACCTAGAAAAAGCTTTCGACAGAGTGAGCTGGTCCTTTCTTGAGGATGTACTTCAAAAGATGGGCTTCAAAGAAAAATGGTTAAGCAGGCTGAGATATTGCTATGGATCTCCAACATTCTCGATTCTCCTAAATGGTTCTCCTTTTGGAAATTTCACGGCTTCTCGTGGCCTTCGACAAGGAGATCCACTATCCCCTATTTTATTTGTTCTCGCCATGGGAGGTCTCTCGAGGATGATTGACAAGGCTGCAGACATTGGCCTATTCAATGGATTTTCGGTTAAACCGGGATCTCCCCCTATTTCGCATAGGCATTATGCTGACGACTCAGTGTTCTTCAAAAATCCTTCATGGGAGGAATTATGCAATCTAATGAGCATACTTAAATGCATTGAAGCTGTCTCTGGACTTCGAGTAAACCCTTCGAAAACCAAGCTAATTCAAGTGGGTCAAGTTCCAGACTTAAATCAGTGGGCTGCAAATATTGGATGTTCAACTGAAGCACTTCCTTTCTCATACCTAGGGATGCCTCTTGGGGCTAAATCAAGAGAAAAATCAATGTGGGACCCTGTTGTGGAAAAATTTGACTCCATGTTGCCCTTTTGGAAGAAAGGTTTTCTCACAAGAGCTGGGAGAGTCACCCTAGTTAAATCTGTGCTCTCCAATCTTGTTGTGTATTACTTCTCTGTTTTCCTTGCTCCCGTTTCAGTAATAAAGGCATCGGAGAAGATCATGCGAAACTTTATATGGGACAGTGGCGGAGCTAAGAAGATACACTTGGTTAACTGGGAGGAATTGTGCAAGCCTATTAAACTAGGCGGGCTAGGAATAAAAAGTTTAGGAATGATGAATAGAGCTCTACTAGCAAAATGGGTTTGGAGATTTGGTGAAGAGTCGCATTGTCTATGGCAACGCATTTTCCGAGACAAGTATGGCGGACCTCAATCCATATGGTCTCCCCAAATTCCTTCATCTCCTTACGGCTGTTCCGTGTGGAAGCATATCACTATTCAGGCACAATTGGTAACATCTTTTTCCCTGATTTCTATTGGCAATGGTTGCACAATCTCCTTCTGGCTTGATAAATGGGGTCCGATTGAATGCATGAAAGACATGTTTCCTGCCTTGTATAAAATAGCTAGCCTGAAAAATGGTTCCTTCAGAGATCATGTATCATTAGATGGCTCCAGCTGGTCTTTTCACTTTAAGAGACTCCTTAAAGAAGCGGAAGTAAATCAACTAGCATCCATGTTGGTAATCATTGGTCACTCTCCACCAATGCTATCGGATCAGCCAGACAGTAAAACTTGGAAACCTACACCTACAGGTATGTTTTCGGTCAAATCCACCTACAACTCCCTGATGGAACAAATTCAATCCCCTCTCATTCCTGATTATCCATACAAGACAATTTGGAACCCTCATGTCCCTTCAAAAATCAACCTATTTTTTGGACCGCATCCCTTAACAAAATTACCACTCAAGACTCTCTACAGCGAAGGAATTTTAAACTAGCCAGTCGATGCCCACTTTGTCTCTCTCACTGTGAATCCACTGAACACTTGCTCTTAAACTGTCAATTTGCTCGCAAGGTGTGGTCCCTTATTCTCCCTAGCCATTTGCCTTGGATCCCTCCTTTGTCAGTTCTGCAGTTGGCACAAACTTGGTCAGGTAATGACATCACAGGGCCTGCCAAACTGATTTGGGACTTGGTTCCTGCCGCTGTTCTCTGGGCGATTTGGAGTGAGCGTAACGCAAGAATTTTCCAAGAAAAATCCCAGTCATACTTTCAAGTAAGTATCTATGTCAATGCGTCTCTTCTTGCATGGAGTTTAGCCTTCAAAAGAAACTTCGATTTCAGGTTAGACTATTGCATCTTCTCCTGGGACAGTATTTTTCATTAACACACAGTTGTAGTATTATTGTTCCTTTCACTTCCAATCAATTATGATGGGAATGCATCCCCTTGCTATCTTTTTTCACACTTGAGTTTTCCTTTTTGCTTGTAACTGTTGATTGTAATTTTTTCTCCTCTCTTTAATAATAACCTTATCTTCCCAATACGTGCACACAAACTGCACGGCTACAGTCTTCACGGTCACCTCGCTCGGTTGTCTTGTATAGGACGAGATATTCCAACAGAGTTGTCTCTTCAACAATATGGAGGATTCAGGATAGGGGTTTGGTCTATGTGGAACATAAACTTCCGAAGCCTTCTCCGAGGTTGAAGTCTTTATCACGTAAATGTCGACATAGTTATGATCATAAGTTAAAATACCTTCGTCGTGGCATGATGTTTCAAATAGGTTTTACAGAGAACGACGTCCTCCGGGACCCCTCGTCATAGCAGCAAATAACTATTTGTGGATGTTATTGAATATATCCCGCCAAAATGTATCGGGTACATTATTTGTGGATGCTTTCACGGAAGATCATAATTATAAGGAACTATCTATTGTCATGAAGATCAATCCACCAAATAAACTTACTGTGCATGTAGAGGCTCCATAATAACTCAACCAACCTATATTTCAAAATCAAAACCTTTATACAGATGAGTGACATCCTCCAGAAGCATCATCAAAACCGACTTTCACATATAATGGTGAGTGACTGTTCAGGTAGGTCAAACACAAATACCATCAGATCTACCAAAAAAAGAACTCTATTGGACTCGGTTTTGGAGGAGTTTATGAATCTGGGCATGTGAAAAGTTACAGTTGTAACGAGGTTTTATGCGTGTTGTTGTCCACAGTTACTCCACCCAAACTGCTGGCGATCACTCTGCTATCCTTGACTAATTATGTTTCTATCAAAGTCAATGAATGAATCAGAGCCTTTCATTAATGTGGACGTCTAATACACTATTTTTAGACACCATTAACTTATAAATTCCGCCGTCCCTTCTTACTTTCTTTCCGACATAGACTTTGACCTGTCTCTCATGGCCACATATAATGAGATCATATGAAATTTCATTGCTTTAAGGTCCACTCCAACTCAATTATCACAAAGACTAGAAATGATGCTCATATGTTTGGACGTGTAAAACACTTCCTTAAGGCACCATGATCCTATAAAATCAACTAAGTTAAACCATCATTTGTATGTGTTCCGCTTTCTTTGCCAATTCTTAAAGCTCTGAATTACGAAGATGAAGTTATCACCACAGCTGCAAAATATCAACTTCAGTACCTTAATATTACTTTTATTCAGCCTTACACTCGTCATATCGTATATGCCCATGGATGCTAATTGCCTTGCTGCGGATAACGGTAACAGTTCAAATGACCGTATGTCGTTACTCGCTTTTAAGAATGAAATAATTCAAGATCCACTAGGAGTACTCAATTCCTGGAATAACAATAACGATTCTCTGTATTTCTGCAAGTGGAGAGGTGTTACATGCAGCCGTCGTCATCGTAATAGAGTCACCAAGATTGATCTTGATTCTAAAGGATTGGTAGGTTCCATTTCACCTCACATTGGAAATCTTAGCTTTCTAAAGGAACTCATCCTCCACAACAACAACTTAATTGGAGAAATCCCGCAACAAATTGGTAATCTTTTTCGATTGAAAGGCTTGGGTATTTCAAATAATTCTTTGGAAGGTAAAATTCCGCACAATATCTCTCGTTGCTCCAATCTCAAACACCTTAATACTTCTGGCAATAATCTTTCGGGGAGCATTCCAAATGAATTAGGCTACTTATCGAGTCTAATGACACTAAAGCTTTATGATAATAACCTATCAGGAGAGATTCCAGCTTCATTAGGTAACCTTTCACATCTTACTCTTCTTAGTTTTGTCGGAAACAATTTGGAGGGAAGAATCCCCGACACTCTAAGTCGTCTAACAAACTTAAAATTTCTGGGTCTAGGTTTTAATAGGTTATCAGGTATTGTCCCTTCCTCCCTCTATAATATTTCAACATTTGAAATCATCAATTTGATGGATAATCAACTCCATGGGAGTATTCCTTTTGATATCGGTTTCATACTTCCAAATCTCAACTATTTTTCGATTGCCATTAACAGTTTCTCTGGAACAATTCCAAGTTCATTTTCCAATATGTCTAAACTTGAGAGCTTACAATTGGCAAGAAATAATTTAGTTGGATCCATCCCTTCTAACCTTGGTAACTTACAAAATCTAGAAATATTACAATTGGCACGAAATAAACTTGGAAGTCGACAAGCTAATGATCTAAACTTCATCAGTTCTCTAGTCAATTGTACCAATTTGAGGGCTCTAATTATATCCACGAATAATTTTGAGGGAGTCTTACCTAGTTCTATAGCCAATCTCACCACAAAGCTTGATACACTAGATTTGAGTAGGAATCAGATATATGGAAGTATTCCTCTAGGTATTCAGAATCTTCTTGGTTTAACAACACTCTTGTTGGATTCAAACCAATTCATAGGAAGTATTCCTTCCGGTATTGGCAACCTTCAAAACTTGGGAATACTACGTTTGGATAGTAACAAATTCGTTGGTTCAATCCCTTCTTCCTTCGGTAACTTAACACGATTGATCCAACTTTATTTACCTTTCAACAAATTAGCAGGTCTAGTTCCATCAAGTCTTGGAAACTGCAAATCTTTGCAGTCATTGAACCTGCACAACAACAGACTAAGTGGTAGTATACCTAAACAAGTTTTTGAACTTCCCTCTCTATTATCAATTAACTTAGCTAGTAACTTATTTACCGGTTCACTATCGATGGAAGTGGGTAGTTTAAAAAACCTTGAGCAGTTGTACTTGGATGGAAACAAATTATCGGGTGAAATCCCAAGTACTATAGGCGAGTGTTTAAGCTTAAAATATCTATATTTGGATAATAATTTCTTCCAAGGAAACATTCCTCCATCTTTTACTTCCTTGAAAGGTCTTGAAGAATTAACTCTTTCCCGCAATAACTTGTCTGGTACAATACCAAAAGGGTTTGCAAATCTTACACTCAGTTTACTAGATTTATCATTTAATAATCTAGAAGGAGTGGTACCTATGGGTGGAGTTTTTCAGAACAAAAGTGAATTTTTATTCCAAGGGAATATTAAGCTTTGTGGCGGGATACCTGAGTTGAAGTTGCCGAATTGCTCGGTGCCGAAGCAGAAGAGATCAAAGCCTGTCAAAGTTATAATAATCAGCATAGTTATCACGCTTTTCTTTTTAGCTTTGATTGTGTATGTTTATCTCTATGCGTATAGGAGAAGGAACTCAAAAACAAAACTGCCTTTGACAACTTTAGACGTAGGAAGCCGGTTCATGGGAGTTTCTTACAATGAGCTTCTTAAAGCTACCAATGGATTTAATGATTCTATCAACTTGCTTGGGGTAGGAACTTTTGGTTCTGTGTATAAGGGAATTCTTCAACAAGATGAATCAAAACCTGTTGCAGTGAAGGTTCTACACCTTCAACAAAGAGGTGCAACCAAGAGTTTCATGGCTGAATGTAATGCTCTAAGGAAAGTTAGACATAGAAATTTACTCAAGATTCTAACTTCTTGTTCAAGTACTGATTTTCAAGGTAATCCTTTCAAAGCCCTAGTATTTGAGTTCATGGTTAATGGGAGTCTAGAGAATTGGCTGCACCCGACTGTAAGTGATACAAACAATGATGATCAACTACAAGAGAAGAATTTGAACTTAGAAAGAAGATTGAACATTGCAGCCGACGTTGCTTCCGCATTAAATTATCTTCACCATGATTCTCAATCACCCATTGTGCATTGTGATGTGAAGCCAAGTAATGTTCTTCTTGACGATGATTTAACTGCCCATGTGGGTGATTTTGGCTTGGCTAAATTTCTTTTTTATCCCACGAGTAATTCTACACAGCTGAACGAAAAAGACGCAAGCTCAATTGCAATAAAGGGGTCCATTGGTTATGTTGCTCCTGGTAAGAAAATTAAATTTATCAGCAATTACTACATATATTTAATTAGAATTGACTAAGTTTTATTTTTGAGGTCTAATATTTGTTTTGGTTTCCGCAGAATATGGATTGGGTGGCCAAGTTTCTACCCAAGGTGATGTTTATAGTTTTGGGATTCTTTTGCTAGAGATGTTTACAGGAAAGAAGCCAACTGATGGCATGTTTAAGGATGGTTTGAACATTCATAACTTCTCTAAGATGCATGAATTGCCAGAGCGTGTTGAGGAGGTTATCGATGTGCGTTTGTTGATGGAATTAAGAGAAGATCATAACGATGCTGAAATTGCTAACTACAATATATCGAGGAATGAAAGAAGCAGCGTAATGAGACAGATCTTGGCTTCCATAATTCAGATTGGTGTTAAATGTTCATCTGAATTGCCTTCTGACAGAAGCAGCATGAATGAGGTAGATGTTGAAGTTCAGGGGATTAAGAAACAGTTTCTTGGTGCTAGATTGTAATCAGTGAACATAACTCCTTTCTCAATCCATGAAAGTCCTCTAACAACAATCAATCTGTATCTATACTCTCTTTTTCGTATCTTACAAAAAGTTTCTACAAATTAGAATTTACCATACTATTTGCAGGATTATTTTAAACTATATATATATCAGTTGATGAAAATAGCGTCTATGGCTTAAGCAGTCCAACAATAAGCTACAGCTGTTAGATCAAATAATCAAGTTGTAATCAACCATAATAACTCTCTAAACCAAACTGGCAGATCTCTAATCCCTTATAAGTAGTAGAACTGTAGAAGGAAAAAAACAAATATAGCTCAAATAAGTAAAAGTATTTTTTGATTCGCGAGAGAGTGCCGCTGTAGGTTAATTCCACAGAAACTCAGCATAGTTGAATTTCCCTCAAGTTTGATTTCCTTCTAAATCATAGTACTACCTCCTTCTCCGGTAATACTACAAGTAACAGTAGTAGCCATCACATTGACCGCAGTGTGTTAATGTCCGAAATTGTGAGATTACGGCAGCAGCAACAGAATTCTGAGGGTGAAATTGTAGTCATTGAAAAATGATTGCAATTAATTGAAAACAAGCAAAGATATTTGATGGGTTTCCTTGCAAAAGCGCTAAAGAACTCTGATTTTGTACATCAATTACTCAGCCTGAATGAGCAGAACAAAGAATTGGGTGATGGAATTGGAACTGGAAAGAAAAGAAGATTGCTTGCTAGTACCAGTGCGGAAGTCTTGCAGCTGGAAGGGATATTGGAGGATATCCAGGTTGAGGATTACATTGGTCATGCTGTAAAAGAAGAGACTGTGATTGAATCAGACGTGGAGACATTATACGCGGCCACTGCAAATACTGAACTAAATAATCTTATTCAAGAGAGTGATTCGGGTTTGGGTTCTTTTAGTGACTTCATGCGGGAGAAGTCACTGGTCGAAGATATGGTTTCAGGTTATGAAGTGGCGGAAATGAAAGTTGGCGATCAATTTGATTGTTTAGGTGATGTTAAATTGGAAGACTTAGTTGCGGATCCGTCAGAATGGGGTGATGAACTCGCACAGGAGTTAGTGGATCACACGGAGTTTCCTGAATCAAAACCATGAACAAAAATTATACAATTACATTTTTCCTGCAGCATATCCCTCAACAAAACTTTTTTTCAGTGTGCATTTGAATATTTTACCTTTTCTAAACCTGTTTGTAGCTCTACAGAGTTGAACTGTTTCTTTTGTTATGAATTTTTAAGTTTATGAAGATTTTAATTTTTTTGTTAAACATGTTTCTGTAGGGTTAGATGAAGATGGAAAATGGATTCTACTCGATTATCGCCACTTGAAGAGCCTGGATGAGAAATATAAATTATCTGTCTACTCAATGTTCAAGTACTCCTGGAAGAGCAAATTATATAAAGGGGCTAGAACTGCTGCACCCTTTTCATGAATATTGTCATTCATTTTGTTAAATTCCAGGCTACTTCTTAGGGGATGTAAATACAATCTGTACCGTTCAATTTACGGAAGAAGAATACTAAAAATTTAATTCATTCCATTATTGATTCCTTAATTGAGTTTTTGTGAATATAATTTTACAAGGAACCAGGTGTGGTCGCATTAGAACTAGTGGGTTTAGCACCCACTCAGGACTCCCATACATATCAAACAAATTGATGAACCACTTCAGTATTTCCAGTAGGACAAAGCATGCAGCACTGAAGTTCAAGACTACATACGTCTCGCATGACCTTGCTATTGGGAAAGTTCTCACTCTTACCTTGATTTTGCCTGCAAATATGTACATTCCACTCCATTATAAACGAAATAAGTCATCACTCACACAATCAACTAACCCCAAATAAGATGACACTATTATAAAGTTGGACAGATGATATAAAAACAGAAAAAATAAATAATCTCCAAGACAATGCCAATAGCATTAGGTTCACACCAAAGGTACTTGCATTCAATATGTCAAGATGAAAATCTCAAAAGTCCATAGAATTATATGAATATAACTTCCAAAATTCAACGAAGATCACCCGTTTATAGAGATGTATTCAGGGTTGGCGTCCTCTATAGCTGCTGGAAAGGATAATCACAGCTTTCGGGCTCCTTTGACTAACTGCATAGTTTTCGTATCTGCTTCTCCTATTTCTTTCAAAGAAACCAAGGTGTTCTTGTGAAGGAATACTTGAACCGGATAATCCTTAAACCGCACAAGCCTTTTGGAGGTTGACACTTTTGGGTCGTAAATGTAGAGTAAGTTTTGCGTGTAAGTTAAAACACAGCCACTCTTCGTAACGGCTAATAACTTGCTTCTGTCAACGCTAAACCCTTTACTCCAAACCAGTGACTGATGTCCCTTTTGCGCTTCGATATCATTATTATCACTCTTCTCTTTTAATAGCCATATATCAAACCATCTGCCTCCTTTTGGTACAACTATTCTAACAGCAAAATACAAAACCCATTCCAATACCCCTATACGATTCTTAAACCTATTATTGCCTGGTGGCAAAGGAGGTGGTGAAATATTTTCGCAAAACTTTTCCTCGGCCAAATTGAATGCGATGATAGTTTCTGATCCTCTATCCACCCAATAAAGAGCTCCATTGGCAAAGATACAAGCTGGATCCCAATCATATGGGGAAAACCTGGAATTGAACTTCCAAAGGTTTATCCATCCATTGCTACTGCCTAGAGTGTACATGTGGACTTCTAGTAACCCAGTCTTCAACTTACATATTTCTACAATTTTGTACTCATGTGTCATAGAAACATAACCAAATCCGCTCATCCAATAGCTACTGCAGTCATATTTACACCAATCTATCTTATATTTTGGAAGTAGAAGAGATTCCGTCGTGATGGGGTTAAAAATACAAACAGATAGGCCATCAGCAAGACAGATCAAACCGTTACACGAACCAACAAAGGTATAACACCAAAACGGAGTAGTCAAGTTAACATTTATGATTCCCTGATCAATGGGTGTTGTTAACTCCTCATGATTCTCATTATATTCAAAATAGCTAAATTTTTCAGGCTTACCAGTCAATGCAAGAAAACTCAACATACCATACTGATTAAGGTGATTTAAGTGCATCTTCGGGAATGATGGGTGAGAAACAATATTCCTCCATGTTTTGCATACCAATTTGCAATCAAGAATTGATTCAGCCGGTAAGCAAGTTAACATGTCGAATATAATCTCCAACGGGAGACTGTTGAAATAATCCATCAAAAACCTTTTTGATGAAAACGCTTTTTGAAGCGTGGCCTCTGCAGATGTACAGAGAACCATGTTTAAGAGCAGTTCCTATGGAATGAACAAACCATCAAGTTTGTTCATTTTGCTCCCACTATGGACTCGTTCAATACATCAAATATTTTTGTCTTTTTGCGTTACTTGGGAAACACCATCAGAAGAGAATCTGAGGCGAACAGACGCGCTAGTGATTACAATAACTGCAGAGCGAAAAGAAAAAAATGAAAGCGCGAAAACATCAGAACGATGGGCGGTGGACAAAACCTTGATAGACACGGGCAGCTCGGTATACATTCTATTCTATCGCGCATTCAGGAGTATGGGATACACGGATGCGAACTTAACGCGCTGAGCATATAACATACACGGTTTTAATAAGACAATAACAAAACCAAAAGGTGAAGTAACCATGCGAATACTTTTAGGAGAAATAGAAATGGAGGTAACATTGTGCGTGGTGGATGTGGAATCACCATACAACATTCTATTGGGGCGACCATGGGTCCATGCGATAAAAGGTGTGGCCTCAACTCTCCATCAGTGCGTACGTTTTCCAATACAAAGTGGAATAGGCGAAATCAAAGGGGATACTAGGAGCGCGAAAATTTGCAGTCAAATAGATGTGAAGAATTATGAAGGACGCGCAAAGAAGCGAAAGGATAGATGGAGGAAGGCAAAAGAACTGAAAAAAGAAGAAGAACTAAGAGTATACATGATAAGAGAACAGGCAGGAAAAGGAATACGAAGCAAGATCCTAGAAAAGGAAGGTGAACCAATACATAAAATAAAGGAACCATCACCACTAGGAGAAACAAAAGCGAATTTCACCACAGCAGAGCCAACAAAAGACATAAATATTGGGACAGAAAAGGAACCAAAGATGTTGAAGATTGGAACTAAGATGGACAAGGAAGAAGAAGAAAAAACAATCAACCTGTTGCGCGAATATAAAGACATTTTCGCGTGGAGCATGGACGAAATGCCGGGTATAGACTCTTCTGTTGCATGTCACAGTTTAGATATCAACAAGAACGCACGCCCATTCAAGCAATGGATAAGGAAGATAGCAACAACATATCATCCTCAAATAGAAGCAGAGTTACAAAAGATGTTAGATGCAGGAATAATAAGGCCAGCAAAGTACCCAGAATGGATAGCAAAGATGGTAGTAGTGCCAAATAAAAATAAAGGAATACGGATCTGCATCGACTTCAGCGACCTAAATAAGACATATCCAAAGGACAGTTTCCCACTACCAGATATACCACAAATGGTGGAAGCAACGTCAGGTAACGACAGATTATCATTAATGGATGGATATTCAGGCTACAATCAAATCCCTCTAGCTGAAGAGGATCAAGAACACACGGCTTTCTTCGCACCAAGAGGATTATATTGTTACACAAGAATGCCTTTTGGTTAAAAAAAATGAAGGTGCAACATATCAAAGAATGGTAGAAAAGATATTCGCGAAGTGGGTGCATACAACATTAGAAGTCTACGTGGATGATATGCTAGTGAAGAGCAAAAAGGCAGCAGATCATGTTGAGAACTTAAAAGAAATATTTGAACAAATGCGGAAATTTAAAATGAAGATAAACCCAGCAAAATGCATCTTTGGAGTAGAATCAGGGAAATTTCTAGGTTACATTTTATCAAAAGAAGGAATTGAAGTGGATCCAGAGAAGGTGCAAGAAGTTCGAGACATGCCATCACCTACAACCATAAAAGACGTGTAGAAATTGAATGGACTACTAGCTTCATTAGGACGGTTCATCTCACGCTCCTCAGACAAATGCAAGCACTTCTTTAACATCTTAAAGAAGGGAACTAAATTCGAAAGGACGGATGAATGCGAGATAGCGCTACAAAGTATTAAGGATTATTTAATGAATTTATCTATTTTTCAGAAAGCGGAACCGGGAGAAGAATTATTAATATATTTAGCATCAACACCGCACTCGTTAAGTGTCGTATTGCTACACCTAGATGGAGGAACCGAGAATCCAATCTAATACATAAGTAAAACCTACAATTCCGCGGAGAAAAATTAAACAAAGGTCGAAAAGCTTATCCTCGCGCTAGTCTACGCAACACAAAAGCTACGTACGTATTTTGAAGCTCACAAGATCAAAGTACTAACGAAAGTGCCCATCGAATCTGTAATGAATAACTCAAAAAGATCAGGGAGAATAGAAAGATGGAACACACAAGTAGGACAATTTGGAGTCAAGTACGAAATACTATCTTCACCAAAATCGCAGGTTATTGCGGACTTATTGGCATAATTTCCTTTAGAAGAAGACGAAGGCGTTGAAGAAATGATGGATATAGATGAAGACCAAGGAAATCCAAAAGACTTGTTAACAGAGCGTAACTAACACAGATGAGAGATATTGGTGGATATCATCAAACGGAGAGGGAAACAGAATTGGGATAGTATTCATTTCACCAAAAGGAGCAAGAATGGCTTACTCATTCAGATTGGAGTTCGCATCCACCAATAATGAAACAGAATATGAACGCGTTACGGCTGGAAATTGAAATGAAATTAGAGGATGCCAGAATAACTAGTGACTCACAATTAGTAATACGACAAATACAAGGGGTATACAGTACAAATGAGCCATCTCTACAAAAATACAAGCAACTTGTTGAAGAACTTTCAGCAAAAATCAAAAACATAAGTTGGAAACACATATGCAGGAAAGATAATCGATTCGCAGACGCATTGACATTCATTTCTTCTATGTTAGTTGATCCTACTGCAAGGTATATGAAGATAGAGAAGCTCCCGTCCCCATCAATTAAAAAAAGAAGAATAAGAAGACGCAGACGTTATGATAGTGGAAACTACAGAAGAAGCGGATAAAGACGCAGATTGGAGAACCCAACTTCATTTATATCTGGATAAGGGAGAAGTTCCATGAAACAGATTAGAGGCGCACAAGTTAAAAAGCCGAGCGACAAATTACGAGTTAAGAGAAGGCATACTCTATCGAAAATCCTTCCTTGGACCATCACTCAGATGTTTAACGCGGAAGGAAGGAATGGAAATATTGAAAGAAATACACTATGGAGACGCAGGAAACCATAGTGGAGTAAGATCCTTGGCTTACGAAACAAAGATGCAAGGGTGCTACTGGCCCCACATGCATGAGGACGCAAAGGAGGTATCTAGGGGGTGTGAAGAATGCCAACGTATCGGGAAAAGGATACATGCACCAGGTGCGGCGCTAAATTCATCAACAAGTGTGTGGCCATTTGCAAAATGGGGCTTAGACATTGTCGGTCCATTTATACCGGGAACGGGGCAGAGGAGATACTTAATAGTCGAACCAGACTACTTTACAAAATGGGCGGAGGTGAAAGCAGTCCAACTGATAGACGCATTTATGTGTTTATTTTCATCTCTATTGTGTATAATGTTAGTACCCATTTTTGTACTTATTTTGGTATTTTATCTCTTTGTAGGTGTTTTTGGAGAAATAAGCTTTTGTGGCGAAATTGGCTCGAAAAGTTGATGAATGCAACCCAAGGGACGAGTGTTATGCGGACTCCAGCAACGGATAAGGGGCGACCATTGGATAAGGGGTAACCTTCCCCTTCAGTTCAAATTCTGAATTTGGGCGGGAAACCAAAAACTTAAAAACGTGTTTCCTGGCAGATTTGGTAATGGATTTTTAGAGGTGTTTGAGGTCGATTAAACCTCTAATTGTCATAGGGTAGACTCCTTATGGGTCTAGGAATCTAACATGGGTGTTTAAACCGATTAAAATTGGCTCAATCGACGGGTTTTGATCTCAACAGCAAAATATGGAAAGTCACGTGTGTGACTTGTTTTAGGAAATTTTAGAGAGATTAAAGGCAAGATTTTCTTCCCAAAGCTTAATATATATCTAAGGAAGAGTTTAGAATCAAAAGGAAAGCCCAGATACGCGTGGAAATTCTAAAACAAGAAATTGCCGCAACTTTGCCGTGAAGAGAAAGAAAGAGATTTCGGAAGATTTTGGAGAGATTTAATCGCTCTTTTTGATATAAATAGATTGGTTGGGTCATATATAAGGGGTGTCTAGAGTTTGGGGGGCTGATAAGGGCTGAGGAGGCGAGAATCAGAGGTTTACAGGCCGCTGCTGCTGCTGTTTTCTGCTGGTGCGGAGCTGAAGAACACGAAGAACATAAGACGCACACTGAACAGTCGCGAAGAACACGAAGAACTTCGACCCACAAATTACCGTCGCATAAGCAGTCTTATATTCTCGTTTATTAACAGCACTTCAGTTGTATCGGTGATTCTGTAACGCCATAAAAGCGTTGCAGATTCGCTGTATTATTATTTCTCTTCAATAAAAACACCTTTTGAGCCATGTTTCTATCTTTTGAGCATGTTTTTACCATGAGGAGCTAAACCCAAACACTGGGATGACGGAGGAAGACGAATATCATACTTGGGGTAATTTTATTAATTCTTTTTAAGACTTTTGCATTAATTTTAATTGAAAATATGATTTGAATTAATTGGTTGTCATTTTATTTGATGATGTATGCTTAGCTTAGGTGTTTTGATACATCATGCTTAGGATTTACAATCAATGTTTTGAGAATCTACCTTGGCAAAAATAGAGTCCTTGTTTTTCTTGAGCTAAAATTGTCAAAGAATTAATAATTGAACCTTATGTTTTGAATTCGGTGGAATCCCGAATCCCAGTACCTCTCACCATTGTTTAATATTTTTGTATATATTTTTATTAAATTTAAAAACTCGAATCTTCACAAGTCCGAGTGAACGACAACCTTACTTACCACTTTAAAATTACATCAATTTTTGGCGCCGCCGACGCGGACTTGTTTTTATGGTTTTTAGATTTATTTTTATTATTTTTGTTCTTCTTTACGCGTTTGGTATTTTTTTGATTCTTTTTCAGATTTGGAGCGGAGCTAAAAGGAAGGAAAAAGTGTTATAAGAGGAAAGCATCGCCAAAGAAGGAAAGAAAAGAGGAGTCCAAAGGAGTGAAGAAGAATATTTTTGTATATAGTTATTTTTTTTTTAGTTTTTTAGATTTTATTACTTTTTATTTTTAGAAATTGTAAATAGGGTTTTATTTTTATTCTTGTAATTTTTTATTTTTGGACTTTTTTTTTTATTTTTTTGGACATTTGGACTTTGGACTTTTATTATTTTTAAAAAACCCTAAGGAAGGGTTAAAATTAAATATAAACTGTTTGCAGGGAAGGACGACGATTACGATATCGTCTCGGCCCCTCGGGTTCGCACATTGACACAGGAGTCAGTGGCCCGAGTCGACTTCAGCGGTTCTTCGCCCGTCTGGTACGGGAGGTAAGGTTCTGAACACTCGCGAATCTCCTGTCAGCGGGTTTACTGTCTTCCTTAAGGTGCATATCTGCTGAGGACCTGAATACGGACATTTAATTTTCTAGTAAAGGGCAAGGCCAGACCATACAAGATAAGGGTTCGGATTTCATCACCGTTCTCTTCTTGCCCGCCTTAGGAAAACGATACCGAACGCGAACCTAAGCTTAAAATATTGACTAGAACGAGACCGATAGGGTAACGAGCTTATAGGAAAGTCGTTCAAAAGGATCGTATTGGGTATCTTGTTAGCCTAACTCAAAGTTCAGGAAGATTACTGTAAGTCGATTAGAGCCGCCTTGTAACCCAGGGAAGCGTTGCCAAAGAGGTGGGGGTATCAAAGCTCCTCTGAGCTTCTCCTACTTCTCTTCGACTTACTTTATTCGGATCGTCCTACGAGGTTTGATAAAATTGTACCCAGTTGCCTCTTGGAAGAGTAGAAGCTGGTCTAGAAACAATCTAAGTGGAGCCATCATGCTTGTTGTTTGCTAGATTTTATAGGTTTGATTTGGTCGAGTCAACCTTGTTTGTGATTGTGTAGAATTCCCTTGCAATTAAGAATGTCGAACTGGTATGATAGAAGCCAATACAATGAATATCCGACTGAGTTTCAAAATGGACATTATTCACACTATGACCATAGTGTAAATAGTGGTTGGGAACACCAACCTTTTGAAGGTTATGGTTCATACCATGGTGAGCCCAATTACTATCCACACACACACCGGTCATACGAGCAAGAAAATATGGATTATTATAGTGCTAGTACCTCGTCTTTGGAAATACAATCAAACTGTTGAAAACTAGTCCTTATTATGATCCTTCTGTTTATGATCCTTCCGTATCTTTAGAAGAGTCTCTTAAGCAGTTAACTGAACAGACAAATAGGTTTGTGACGGAAATGAATAGACGAACTGCACCATTGAGTGAATTCTCTATAGAGGAATCCCTCAAACAAATGGCTGAGACGAACGAAAGACTTGCTCGAAATAATCTTAATTTCCAATACAGTGTTTCCAATAGTACTATTGAAAATGAGGATAGTTATTTGCATAATCAAGATGACGAGGTTAGCATTGGAAACACTAGTTTAGACGAGGTTCAACCATTTTCATGTTATTACAATGATGATTATGATGAGGATAGTATTGATGAAGAATATGAAATTTTTAGGCATAGTGATCAGGAATTTGTTACTCCAATTGAGCTTTATAATGATAATGTTATTTCTAGTTCAAATCCAAATAATTTTAATAATTATTCACCTATTCAAAAGGACGAGGATTTGTCTAGAGATATCCCCGGTTTAGACGATGTAGTTTTTCCTTTTGATTACGAAGCCGATAGTGGTTTAGAGGAATGGGTTTATTCTGAAAATGTTGTTTTAGAGTCTAGCGACTTAGAAACAATAGTCTTAAACAAAGAAGATGAACTCGTAGAGCTTTTAAATTTGAGTGAGGATACATCACCTGAGTATAACCTAGAAGAAGCAATTGACTATTTTCAGGGTTCTGATGATCTAGAAATTAGGGAAATTATAGCTAGTCTATCCAGAGACACCCAAAACTCTAAGTTTGGGGGTGATTATCATTCTCCATGTGCCTTACCTTTAGCTCTTACAAAGATCCCACATATCCGAGATTGAGATGTATTCACCTTCATATTTGAAAATATCATTTGCAGGTTTGGAATTCCTGTGCAATTAGTCTCTGATAATGGAAAGCAATTTTAGGGCGAAACATAGAGATGTTACTTAACGCGTTCAAGATCCAAAGTGAAAAGTCAACTCCTTTAGATCCTCAGAGCAATGGGCAGGCTGAGGCAACTAATAAAAAAATTGCGGATATACTAAAAAAGAAGCTGGAAGGACCCAATAAAGGATGGTGTGAACAAGTACATAATGCAGTATGGGCGTATAGGGCAACAAGAAGAGAAGCTACAGGAGTGTCACCATTCTGTCTAAAATATGGAGTAGAGGCGGTGCTACCAACTGAAGTTATCATACCCACCACTGTTAAGTGCATATATTTAGTGTCGAATCCATGCTAGTAATTGCTTATATTCTTGCGAATTATTGTATATTACGTTTGTTTTTCTCTACTTGTGTTTTATTAAGTGAATCATCAAAAAGAAGCGAATTGACACTTAATTTTGCAATAAAAGAAGTTAGCTGCAAGCGGAGAAGGGACAAATACCAAGTGGAAATCATTCGAATCTAGGAGTTCTTGCTATCATCTTGATGAGGATGAAAAGACGAAGCAATCGGCGAAAGAACGAGCTCATTCCGACATCATATGAGGAAGCTAGGAGCAAAAGAAGAGGTTAAGCCTGTCAGTTCCACAGAACTGACAGTTAACTAAGAAGGAAACAAGAAATTGCACAGTTGAAAGTGTAAACAGTTAAAGGCACCTTTCTTTTTTGTTAAGGGCACTTCAACTTCTTATTATTATCTCGACCAGTAACGCCAGTTCAGGGAAGTTATCGTCCCTGTTATATTTGGATTCTCGACCAGTTCGTGGTTCAACTGTTGATGGAGTTTTCTGTGGTTCGTGAATGAAAGTGAAGTTGTGACGAAGTGTTGCGAGAAGAAACAACAGGGAACATCACCTGCTGCCATTGATGCATCGGAAGTTGACTGAGATGGGTTGATGGCTGCTGCCATTATCGGAGATAGAAGATGGTCCGGAGCTGGGAAACATGGAAGCAATGGAGAGAGTTGGTATCGGGTATTTTCTTGCTGCCATGGATGGATTGAACGAGAAACTGGGTTGGTAATACTGCTTTGCTGTCGATGGAGGTAATGGTGATCGGCAGTAGATGATGGCAGTGATGATATTGGGACTGTGATGCTGTTGCTGGCAGTTGATGAAGCCCAAGTAAATAAAGTGAAGTGATGAATGCTGAGATGAAGGTCTCGAACTCAGAAGAATGGAGTTTGAGTTGAGCTGTAAGGGATGATGAACGGAGATGCAGTGTTGCTGCCATTAATGGCGATGGAGAAGAGAGATATCAGTTGAGCTCGAGATGAGATAGAAGGAGGAGTTGGCTGGAGGTGAATGGTGCTGGATTGGAATCTATTAGATGTATATTCTCGTATATATTGTATTTATTCACTTACCTAGATATAGAGATATTTACCTTTGTTAGGATATCGCATAAGATCTTTTGTGACAAAACTCCTCTATATAGGAGTCTCCTTGTAATTGAAAAACCACAAGAAAATAAAAGACACACAAGGTTGCCAGCTTCTTGATCTTCTTTCTCTTGTCTTGATTTACCTCATGGTATCAGAGCCAATTACTTTTTTTATATATGGGTGGCGATTCGATTAGCAATTTGAGTAAATCTTCCTCTTCTTCACCTCAAACTCATAATCCATTATATGCTCTAGCTTCAAACAATGGACCTGGAACTATCATCACACATGTAGTTTTCAAAGATCGAACTATGAAGAATGGGCTAAAGGGTTTCGTATTTCACTGGGTGCGAAACGGAAACTCGGTTTCATTAATGGTAAAGTTTCTATACCTCCTGCTGATTCTCCTGATTTAGATGATTGGTGGACTGTCAACTTTATGATTGTTGCTTGGATATTTAACACAATTGATCCAGTTCTTCGGTCTTCAATTTCCTATCGTGATACTGCATATGATTTATGGGAGGATATTAGGCTTCGTTTTTCTCTAGGAGATGGAATAAAAATCTATCAACTCAAATCCGATGTTGCTGATTGCAAACAAAAGGATGGAGAATCCATTCAAGATTATTACGGGAGGTTAAGAAACTTTGGGATGACATAAATGATTTTGATGCTCTACCCTCCTGTTTTTGCTCCGGTTGTACCTGTGGTTTGAATGTGCTTCTTCGTAATCGGCGTAATAATGATCAGGTACGTGAACTCCTAATGGGTCTTGAACCCTATTATGCTAATATACGTTCTAGTATTCTGGGCACCGAACCACTTCCTTCTCTACATACTGTATATTCTCGTCTCATACAAGAGGAAGAAGTAAAGTTATATACTCAAAAAAGGATGGATACAGCCACTCCAATGGCCTTCGCTGTTCACGGACATAGGTCACAAGGTTCCAAAACCGGAGGAGCCAAACCTCCATTGAAATGTACTTACTGTGGTCACAATGGACATCTTGAGGATCGTTGTTGGGAGAAGCATGTTTATCCAGATGGTCTCCAACCAAGACGCCTGCCCGCTGGTCGTACCAAAACCGAGTCACCATCTTTCAGTAATTAACCACCAACTAAGGCGAATTCCATCTTTGGTGAAGTCTCAGCCACTACAAATCACGTTCGTCTAAATGGTAAGAGTGGTCATACCTGGATTGTTGACACGGGAGCCTCCAATCATGTCTGTTGCGATGACACTTTGTTTGAATCTTGTCGTGTTATTTTCCCTATTCAAGTTGGTCTGCCTAATGGTGTAAGTATAGAGGCGACAAAAATTGGGACTGTGAAGTTGAATGACTCTCTTGTTTTGCATAATGTGTTGTTTGTTCCAAAGTTTACCTGTAATCTCATATCCGTGTCTCAATTTTTGTCTTCATCGCATGCTAAGAGTGCAAAGAAGCATACTATAAGTATTCAGTTCACTAATTCTGAATGTGTTATACAGGACCACACCTTGAGGACGAAGATTGGTATGGGTAAGCTCACTGATGGGCTTTATTGCTTGATAACGAGGGGACCAGCTCGTGTTAACATCGTGTTAGAAAAGGCTACTACAGAATTATGGCATAAACGGCTTGGACATCCTTATATACAAGTATTGAAGTTTCTACCTCAAGTCAGTAGCATTAATAGTCAGTTTGATTTCCATGCTTGTGAAGTCTATCATAGATCCAAGAAAACTCGTAATTTATTTCCGTTAAGTGATAATAAAGCAGCTGATTTGTTTGAGTTAATCCATTGTGATGTTTGGGGCCCTTATCGTGCAAATTGTGCCTATAACTCGAGATATTTTTTAACTATTGTGGATGATTTTTCTAGATGTGTTTGGGTATATTTGATGAAAACCAAAGATGAGGTGCCTACTTTGATAACAATTTTTTTTGCGTTAATTGAACGTCAGTTTACAAAGAAAGTTAAGATTCTACGTAGTGATAACGGGACTGAGTTTAAAGGTATACTTTCTTATTTTCGAAAGAATGGTATTGTTCATCAAACCTCTGTTGTTAAGACACCACAACAAAATGCTAGAGTGGAAAGGAAGCATCGTCATTTCCTCAATGTTGCTCGTGCTTTACGTTTTCAAGCTGTTTACCAATTGATTTTTGGGGTGAATGTGTGCTAACCGCTGCATATTTGATCAATAGAACTCCTTCTCGCGTGCTTAATTTCAAGACACCATATGAGCTTCTCTATGGTTCAGCTCCAACTCTTAACTCTATTAGAGTGTTTGGATGTCTTTGTTATGCGAAAAATCTTAGTCCTCGCGATAAATTTGATAGTCGAAGTCGTCGTTGTATTTTTCTTGGTTATCCATTTGGGAAGAAAGCATGGCACTTGTTTTATCTCGATACAGGTCAATACTTTCAGTCACGAGATATAAAGTTTCTTGAAGACACTTTTCCTTTAGCCAACAACGACGAACTTATGCGACTGCACTCGTTGTATCTCGATGAGGCTGTTGGAACAGCATATAGGGATATGTATGCTGTCCACTTTGAGGCTGACTGCAGTGACATAATCTCCTCTACTGGTTCTTCTTCAGCTGCTACCACATCTTCTGGCGACAGTGCACTTCAACGGAGTGGTTCAGGAAGTTTATCAGCACTTTAGGAAACTGTACAGACCACAGTAAACAACACAGATGATGCAGACGTACAGGCGCTTCCTCAGTCAGAGCCTGCTGTGGTTGATGAACGTCCTGTTGAAGATGTTTTTGACTTCGCAGTGTCTACTGATTCTCCACACACCGTATCTATGTCTGATGAGGAATTGGGACGGGGTAAACGTACCAAATTTGATAACGTTCGGCACAATGATTTTGTTCGATGGGATGGTGTTCCTAAGAAGACTAACACGACCTTGGTTCCCCTTGAAGCTTCACCTATACCAGTCAAGTCCTCAGGTACTCCCTATCCTATAACACATTATGTGAATTATAATGCCTTTTCTGTTGCACATCATACTTTTGTTGCAGCTATTTCGAATGATGTTGAACCCACTTCATTCAAGGAAGCTATGGGTGATCCGAAATGGCGCAAAGCAATGAAAGAAGAAATTGATGCACTAATTTCCAATGACACATGGACAATTGAAGATCTACCTTCTAACAAATCTGCAATTGGTTGTATGTGGGTTTACCGGATTAAGCGAAAATCTGATGGCACTGTTGAGCGCTACAAAGCTAGATTAGTTGTCTTTGGTAATCATCAGAAAGAAGGAATTGATTTCACCGAGACTTTCGCTCCCACAGTAAAAATGGTTACTGTACGAACTCTTCTTGCTGTTGCCACCATCAATAATTGGGAGTTAGTTCAAATGGATGTCCACAATGCGTTTCTTCATGGTTATTTGAATGAAGAAGTATTTATGCGACTTCCCCCTGGTTTCAGTAATGGTTTATCGGGCAAAGTTGTAAACTTCATAAGTCTCTGTATGGTTTACGACAGGCTCCGCGGTGTTGGTATGCAAGGTTAGCAACTGCTTTGCGTACATATGGTTTCTCTACCAGTGCTTCAGACCACTCGTTATTTATCTATCACAAGGGAAATATTATTATGTATGTTCTTGTGTATGTGGATGATCTTGTTATTGCTGGCAATAATAGAGCTTCCATTTGCGAATTTCAAGCATATCTAAGCAGATGTTTTCATATGAAGGACTTGGGAAAATTAAAATATTTCCTTGGAATTGAGTTAGCTAGAAGTTCTAAAGGGATTTTTCTTTGCCAGCGTAAATATGCTCTAGATATTTTGACAGAAACAGGTCTTCTTGGATCTAAGCCAGCTAGTATTCCAATGGAGGAGAACCATCGGCTAGCTCTTGCATCAGACACACCCATGACTGATCCTGCTCGTTATAGACGGTTGGTAGGGCGACTGATTTATCTAAATATTACACGTCCGGATCTGTGTTACTCTATTCATATTTTGTCTAAGTTTATGCAACATCCAACTCAATCCCAGTGGGATGCTGCACTTCGAGTTGTTCGCTATTTGAAATCTAGTCCTGGACAAGGTATTTTACTTCGGGCTGATTCAAACTTAGTTCTTGACGCTTATTGTGATGCAGATTGGGCTAGTTGTCCACTTAGTCGTCGTTCACTTACAGCACACTTCGTTTTTCTCGAAGGTTCTCCTATATCTTGGAAAACGAAGAAACAAACAACAGTTTCTCGCTCCTCAGCTGAAGCAGAATATCGTTCCTTGGCTTCAACAACTTGTGAGATTATATGGTTAAAAGGATTGCTTCGAAGTCTTGGTATAGGACATCCAAAACCAGTTTCAATTCATTGTGATAGTCAAGCTGCGTTGCATATTGCTAATAATCCGGTCTTTCATAAGCGTACGAAACATATCGAGATTGATTGTCACTTTGTGCGTGATGAAATACTACGAGGTACTATTGCTCCATCTTATATTCATACTACGTCTCAGTTAGCTGATATTTTGACTAAAGCTTTGGGACGTCAGCAGTTTCAAACTCTTCTTCCCAAGTTGGGCATTTCGACTCTTCATGCTCCAACTTGAGGAGGGTATTAGATGTATATTCTCGTATATATTGTATTTATTCACTTACCTAGATATAGAGATATTCACCTTTGTTAGGATATTGCATAAGATCTTTTGTGACAAAACTCCTCTATATAGGAGTCTCCTTGTAATTGAAAAACCACAAGAAAATAAAATATACACAAGGTTGCCAGCTTCTTGATCTTCTTTCTCTTGTCTTGATTTACCTCAGAAACTGAGCTTTGCTGTGATGATAATGCAGCAATGGAATGAGCCTTGGAAATAGACGATTGGCAGTGATGAAGAGAGATGCTGCTGATGATAAACGAGATGGAACTGATGCTACAGAGTTGGAGATGGGGAACGAGTTTAAAGCAAAGAAGATATACTCTTTCGGCCAAAGAAGATCAACAATGGAGAAAGATTGCTACTGTCATTGATGACAGTAATGGAGAAGCTGTTGGAACATGTAATTTGCAATGTCAAGAAAATTATGGCATTGTGCGGATAGGTCTAGCAAGGTCGTGTAATGTGAACTAAGAAGAGCTAGTCATTTGTAATGTGTAATACTAGAAAAATCTAGAGACCTCGTAATGGGTCAGTAAAGATAAGTCTTCCAGAAAGTAAAGCCTAGGACAATCTAGGTTAGTCGGTCCAAAAGAGGCAAGCCTGGAATATTCAGTAGTATCTAGAGAATTCTAGTCGGTAAAGTAAGCTTGTAAAAGTCAATTGTACCTAGAATATTCTAGAGTAAACAAGAGTGTCTTTGGTCGGTCATACAATGCCTATAAATAGGCAAGTCCAGTTCATTTGTAAAAATTAAGCAAGCAAGAATCAATCAATACAAAGTTCAAGTTACAAAGTCCTTGCTTCCACCTTCACTACTAGAGTTCTAGGAGCTCTATACGAGCAACACCACTATGCTCGTATATCTCCGCAAATATTATTCGAAGTTAAAATCATATGAATTTCCAACATGGTATCAAATCTCCAAAACATTTCAATTTCTAACAGAAGCGAGAAATAGAGCTGAACTATGGGAATAATGGTGATGGTATCCATGGTCTGATGGTAAATGGCAAGACAAGGAGAGCTCGAGTTTGAAAGTCAGGGACTTAAAAATCTTCACGGATAGCCTGGTATACGTGAGAGGTTTTTCCGGAAATACAAACTTCACGATCACCAGAGTTGCCGAAGAAGTATCGGTGTTGAAAACCAAACTCAGGGGAAATTATTTTTCACTGAAAGAGGAGTGTCCGCGGAATGGCTGTAGTGGGAAACAAAATCCAGGGAAAAATAAAACTCGCGGACGGGTAAGTATCCGAGGCTTACTGACGCAGAAAGTGAAACTCAGGTGAATTATATTTTCACGGATAGTCGAGTGTCCGAGAGTATGAGGTGAGAAACTACAGAATTCAGGGAATAATAATTTTCACGGGAACATGTCCGTCCGCGGGAAAAGAAGGTGAAGATTTTGACTGTCAGTTTCAGCCAACTAACAAGACAAAGAGTAAGTTTGGCTGGATTTTACTGTCCGAGTGAAGCACATGAAGGCTGTTAATGTTGGTTTGCTGATTTACACGGATCTAGTCAGTATTGTGATGCGTTTTAGGGAAGTTTCCGTATGATTTCGACCGGGATTTGGCGCACGGGTAAAACAACAACTTGGATACCTATTTAAGAGAACTTCTAATATTTTTGGAGATATCTTTTAATCTTTTATCAAGCCATTGGAGAGGAGAACTCAAAGAAGAAAAGCTAGGGTTTGGAACTATTTCCATCACCGTAACTATTTCTTTACCATTTTAGCATATGAAACTCATGGGTTTTGTTAGTACCATGACTAGCTAAACTTCTTAGTGATTGGGGATGGATTCTAAGTTCTAGACATGATTTGAGTTATTATATAAATCTATTTTGAAGTTCTTCACATGATTATTGATTTTTCATACTAATTAGAATATTTATGATTGATTGATAGATTGTTTAGGTGGCCAACTGAGTTAATTTGTTGATTCAATCAAATGCTAGTATTGAGTTAGGAGATAAGTAATAGTCGAATAATTCATACAAAAGTAGAGAACAAAAGACCTTGCAGAGGGATTCTGTGTAGCGATTGTGTGTATAAACAACACTAGAAAGTGGACCTTGAGCTAAGAGTCTAACTACTAGGATTAATCTATAATTCAAAAAAGATAAAGCATTCGACCAAATTAAAACTTGAGTGAGCTACTACTAGGTGGTTTCGACGAATAAAATCTGGTATTGGAGAGTTCGGTACCCAGTGATATAAGGAATTTAGGGGATAACACTGAGCTAGCTGTTATTCCACGGTTGGTAATAATCTGTGATTAATTGTATTAATTGATGAATATAATAACTTGATGACGGTTTAGTAACGAAGAAGGATTCCCTGATCATATTTCTTTCCATTGCTTGAAAACTTTATTACTTTCAATTGCTTTGTTATTTTCTTTGTTCTAAAATCTAAAACAAACCCCCAATGTGACACTTTTTGACAACTAAATCTCCCTGTTCTTCGTGGGAACGAACTTGACTTCCATTATATTATTTTTAATTGAGTGGAAATAAGATATTAATATTATTGCACCTACGACACGCATCAACCACAAAGAAAGAAGCATGGGAAAAGAACCTAAACACAGATTTGATCCTAACAAAACTTGATGATTGATATGAATTTTAGTTGTAGTAAAAAGAGGGATTCGATTCTCGAACTTGTGAAGGATAACTTAAGACTTAAATTTTAAAACTAAAATATAAAAAATCACTGATATTTAAAACAAACACTGACAAAGTTGATATCAATATTAAAAGAACACTGAGGCTAAGATTCCACTATTTTTCCAAGTTCAAAGTGATTTTATCTAGTATTTATATTTATTCAATTTTTGCGTTTAATTTGATTCTAAGCTATTGCAACATGTAGATTTTCAAAATAACAAGTGTAAATCCGAAGTATAGAGCATCAAAAACCTATGGCTAAGCATGCTCTATCAAAAGAAATAACAATTGCTTAACAAAAATCATTCAAACAATTATAAATCAAGGCAAATAATCATAAAAATAATTGAAATAAAATAAATAAAATAGATTATACCACTTTTTGTTGGAAAAATAGATTCCTCTATCGCCTCAGCAATGGGGTTTAGCTCCTCATATTAATCATAATCTCAAAATACATGTTTATGGCTCAAAAGTTGACTAAAAGGGAGAAAAGTGTTAAAGCAGCGGATTCTGTAGTTGCTGAAGGTCTAAAACAGAAGTCAGAATCGTTGTTGAAGGGCTTCGGTGAATGCAGGAAGGTGCGACCGTAACTCGTTGTCACTGAAAATAAGTCTGCCTCTGTGATTGACTCCTAGAGTCTTATGTTCTTCGTGTTCTTCTTCTTCACAGCAGCAGAAACAAATTTCAACTCGTGATTTCATCTCTCTGTTCTCTTCTAAACTTCTCCAAAGTGTTCTTCAACCCTTCCTTAGCCTCTCTAGAGCTTATATATACCTCACAGCTCGGTTTAAACTCGATCAAAATCTCTTTTTCTTCCCCAAAAATAAATTTTTATTCTCGGCCAAGTTTTGGATATTCTAACCTGTTTAATCACTTCACCTCCTTCCTGAATTATCCAAACTATCCTCTTATACTTCTACAAATAAATCCTTGCAAAATATAGCACGTAACTTCCAAATATAATTCGAAACTTGCTTGTTTCCATTTTTATTTTAATTTTCTTCCCTGTTTTATAAAAACCCGATCATTCAGCCCAAAACAGTCCATTCAATCACCCATACCTCGCCTGTTGATGGTTAATTAGCAAGCCCAAGAAAAATCAGAGCTTTAATCTCTTCAAAACTAACCCAAAATAGAAAACTATACTCTGTTCTTCACTGCGCAGCGTGAAGAATTTTTTTCCAGCCAAAACTCTTAATTCAAATGAAGGGGATGACCTCCCCTTATCCAATCCCGGTCTGTGCTTAGCAGCTGCCTAAAAATGGGTTACCCCTTATCCAAGATGAGAGTCCGAATAGAAAATGCCCTCCCAGGTGCCTTCAACAACTTTTCGAGCGAAATTTCGCCGCAAAAGCCTATTTTTCCAAAAACACCTACAAGGGATAAAATACCAAAATTAGTACAAAAATGGGTACTAACACTATACATAAAAGAGATGAAAATAGACACATAAATGCGTCTATCAATGATCTAGAAGAAAATAGAGAAATTGCTCTACAACATATGGAGAATTACCGAAAAAGTTTAGCCCGAGAATATAACAAGCGCGTTAAAGAAAGAGAATTCCAACCAGGAGAACTTGTATTGAAAGAGATACCGCCTTATCATAGAGGAGGAGACGGAAAGCTAGAGAAGACATGGGATGGACCTTATATAATCAAAAGGGTTGTTGGAAATGGAGCATATGAATTAATGGATAGTGAGGGCAGGAACACAAGGCGCAGGCTAGACCACCCATGGAACAGATCGTACCTGAAGAAGTACTATCCATAGGTCATGCGGTAGACATTATACATCTGAAGAAAACGATATCGTATGCGAATCTAATGAAGCGCAAGGTTTGAAGGAAGCGAACAAGTCGCATGTTTTTTTACAATAAGTAGTTAATATGCAGGCGAATAAATGAAGAAAGAAGACATCAGAATTGTAATAATCAAGCGTATGAATGCAAATGACAAATTCTTCTTCTTTATATATATTAAACATTTCAACAAAAAGGCAAAAATAAGACCTTAATAGAAGGCAACAGAAGTTAAAACCTCTAACTAGGGAGGCTAGGCATCCAATTTTGGCGTGCACCCTAGTTCACATAAACGCAAGAGACAATGATAATACCTAATGCGCGTCATAATTGGGGAAAACCTAGTTAACATGACTCAGGTGAAAGCTACACCGACCATGGAATCTTAGTCATTGAGATGGGGGCGAAATGAAAGCCTATCCAGTAGAGACACCTTAGTTAAAAGACTAAGGTAAGAAGTTCTCTCCTAAGCAGTGTAGAAACTCAATCAGGGCGCCGGGGTACATGGTTGAGTCAAGAGTGCCTAGGGCGTCTGGAGCGTACCTGGCCACTCCTTGCAAGTCCTGACTATGATACACTCGGTCCTCAAGAAACCCCACTTAGGGTGCGGTCTCGTAACCATAAGCCATATCGGCGGAGGGATAAGAGGCCGCGAACACAACTGATTGTTGCATTACTGGATAGGAAGATCCCATCCTAACCCGGTAGGGGTAAGCTTCCTTGAAGGGGAAGCTAGGGGGAATATAGGGATGACAACCTCCATTAGGGAGCTGAATTGTGTCAAAGACGTCAAAATCATGAGACTTTTACTCACGGGAGTAATGAGACTTGTCATATTGACGCATCAATATATCCTGCAGAGGAAAAAATACGAAAGATGATAAGGCAAGATCAATGGGTCATTACTCGAAAGGGTAATGACTGCCTGCCATTTTTCCACACAAAAATAATCTAAGATGTAAATAAGGGGAGGATGATAAGACCTCTACCTAGGGAGGCTCAATAAAACCTCAATGAAAAACCTTAAAATTATTTTAAACATAACGATTACTATTTTGTAGGAGAGAAATTTAAGAGTAACGCACAAAGAAACAACCACGGGAAAAAAGTAATTAAAGCTTAAATGACGCGCAGATATAACCGCACGACGATAAGACAAGAGTATTTCTACAAAGACGAATAATAAAGCCAAGTAAAGGGAATAAAATTAGGGAGGCATTATTCGCTCTTTTTAGAAATAATCTTATATAAAAGTAGCAGTAATAGAAGCCACTTTCAAAGTTAGAGTATAGCCAAACACACAAAAGGTTTAAGAAGAAGAAAAAGAACAGCTAAGCATCATTCTAAGAGACATTTTTCTCTGATGCAATATTTCAACATTAACCTCGGCATTATGGCAAGCTTCAGGAATTGGATCCTTAAGAAGAACACCACCTTTTTCATATTTTTCGGGTTGATCCTCCTGAGGAAGAGTCTCCTCATAATCACCACTCTCATATTAATAGTCACTATCAGGCTCAGGAAGCTCCTCGTCTTCATCTACATCAAGAGGTTCCACATCTAATAAAGAAAGTGAGTTAGTGAGGATAATTCGATCTGCGAGAGCTTGAGCCTTGATGTGAACTTCTCGTGCGGCACTCTTCTTAGTATTCTTCATACCAACCTCCATCAATCTTTCAAGATACAAGAACCTCCTGTTCTCTCTATCTCGGGAAGAGGAAAGTGCCACGGAAAGTCTCCTGCGTTCTTTATGAGACTTAGATAGATCAGACCTCAACTTCGAGATGGTAGATTGATATGACCTCTCAGATGCTGCAAAAAATACATCTAATTATTACCAGGGCGACAATTTCGCAACTACAAGATACATGTAATTAAAAAACACAAGTAAACTGAGGCAGTCAGCTCAATGTGACTACCTTCCCTCTGAGAGATGAGGTATTGAGATAAAGCAAGACCACTACTTTTCATATCCTTCATACATTCATCAAAATCATCACCAATTAAACCTTGAAAATGAGATCGAATCTTCTTTTCATCTTGAGAAAGAGAGGCATTTTCCTTTACTAGAATGTCATAAGATCCCTTTAACTGTGTATGCTGTTCTCGGAGTTTATTCATGTTTACCGTCACTTTATCTTGCTTTGGATGATCTTCTCGTTCTCCAAGGTTAAATTATTTACACTCCTCATGGCTTCATCATATTGGTTTCTTAGAACGCGAAGGGATTCATTTTGATCATCGCAAGACTTTTGAAGAACAAGGTACTGGCGCGTAAACATCGCTTTCTCATTTATAAAATACCGCTTCTCTTCTGCAAGGACTCAATTTTCATCTGATAGAATTTTATTTCTTAAATCAGCACTGTACAATGACCCCGAAAGATTGAATACTCGAGAGTCTAGAAAATCATTTTGATTACATAAGCAAAGATTTTCATTCCTTAAATTATCTATTTGGTCAAGCAGATATGAATAGTTATTAGTTAATTGATCTAGTTGATTTTGCAATATCTCATTATCCACGCGAGCATCCTCAGCAGAGTGTTGATAATTATATCTCTTCGCGACACGCTTCTGGTTTAAGTCTTTATATATGTGCGAAGAAATTCAAAATGTGGACACAAACACAATAAAACTCATGAGCGATTAAATAAGAGAAAGGAAAATATACCTTTGAGCTCTTGATTCTTCTTGCGAAGATTCTCGGATACAGGAGATTCATCGAGAACATCCCCCTTCAACTTAGCATTCTGTTGAGAAAGCTCTAGAATGGTATTGCTAGACTCAGAGAATCCCTCAGATTGGACTAGGCGGCGACGAGATTCCTAAGGAAGAAATAAAACAAACATAAAGACGCGATAAAGTAGCACAAGAAGAAAAGTACAAATGAAAGAAACACCTACCAAAAGATCAAAGGAAAGATTGACGTTTGGATCCAGTTGTGAGAAGATTTCGCTCCTGGTTAACATATCTGGTGGAGAATCACATTACAGTTTGGCAAGAGCGTCACAAATGCGAACTTTAGCAGGATCACTAATGGACGAACGAGCGACATTAATGATACTTGAGAGAGATTCATCCCCATAGTTTACTTGTAAAAGGACGCCTTGATCAGCAGAAATGGTCTCCGCAGAAGACGAAGTGACCACATAAAGAGGAGGGGTAATCACAGAAGAGGCGACATCCTTTGAAACGGGAGCGATTGTATCTTCCACTGACGCAGAAATATTCGCAGAGGCAGAAATAGTAGCATCCTCTACTGACGCGGTTACATTCTCAGAAGTAACAGCAAAAGTAGTAGTGTGCTTTATCAAAGCGGCATTTTTTGAAGCGATAGCTTCCTTTTAGGACATAGGGGAATTCAAAGAAACAGGGGCAGCAATGTCCTTCAGAGAGGTGTCAATGGCATCATTAAAAGAGACCTGCTGTTGAGGACGGGGTTTGCAGGTGAGATCCGGAATGATAAGGGAAGTATTAATCGAAGGAGCATGACGAACTATGTTGACCTTCTTCTTCTAATGATTAACTTCGCTCTCAGTACCCTTCGAATAAAAATGAAAATAAGAAAAAGAGGCAACAATATTGTTTTAACTCTAAAAAGAAGAAAGTATTTCTTACTACCTTGTTATGCGAAGACTTCCTCTTGCGAGATTCATCATCTTTAGAGCTCAAAGAAGAATTGGGGTTTGAAACTGTAATACGAAGATTACCAGAAGAGTAACTTTTACTGTAACAAACCCATTATGGGAATATGAAAAACAACATATATGAGGAACAGTAGCAGAACAACAATGGTGGTCAAAATTCAAGCAAATAAAAACAAAATCACAGTGATGGAAGAACAAAAGGAAAAACAAACTAACCCTTGTTGAGAATCCATAGAGTCCAAAGGATATCACCACAGAGTAAGATTCTGAAAAAACTTGAAGATGAAGACTTCGGAAGGATGAAGATGAAGGAAATTTACAGAGAAAAAGAGAAGGTAAAGAAACAGAAAATTCTCTCTCTTCACTGTGGATAATAAATAAAAAAGTTGTGGAGAGAAGGACAACCGGTTAAATCAAAACGTGCCAGTTGAAAAGAGGAAAAACCAACACGTGTAGATGGTTAAGCTAAAATTACGGAAAAATGTCGGTTGAAGAGAATATGAAAAGGTGAATTGGTGCGGTAAATCGGTATAGAAAGATTTCTCTTACCGCTCTTTCCTCGAAAAAGAACGATATGAGAAGAGGCAAAATGTGGGTGATAAATGCCGCACACTCATTAGTCATGTGAAATGATCCTTTATATAGCAAGCGAACCTGAACACATATGATATGTCCAAAATGACGAACCAGATGACGTCACCGTGTCACAACAGAAGTGTGAAGAATCGTGCGGCAGTGAAGAATCCATGCGACTATAATAAAGTCCATGCGACGTTGACGCGAGTCAGATCCGAAATTAGGGGATTTATTAGCTGTCCTCCACTATGTAAATTCCTATATAAGGAGCCACATACCTTTGTAGAAGAAAGATATCTTTTGGTGAGCTAAGAATGGATAATTAAGAGAGAGAATGTTATTTGCTTCCCAAGTTAGGGTTTGCTCTTATCATTTTTGAATTTGTTCTAAGTTTTAATAAAAGATCTTGAGTATTTAATCATGGGTTCTTAGATTACATCATAGATTATCACTAGGGTGTGGTTGTGGGATTTCCTGCAACTACACTTAGATCTAAACACTTCTCAACTTCAGACCCATACAACAATTTCTATATATAAACATATTTCTCATGAAAATGATGATGAAAGTGCTAAAAATATAAAAGAGACACAAGATTTTACCTGGTTCGATCCATAATGGTATCTACATCCATGGTTCTTCACTATAATTTATTGTTACATGAAACTCCATTAATGAGTTTTAAGAGCTCTAAATCTAAGTTGGGAGGAAGAAGAAGATATAGAGAAAATAAAATCAGATCCCTTTCTCTCTCTTAGCCTTTTTCTTTAAGTACTAGATTTTAGAAATGAATTTACAATTGTATCATTTGCTTACAAACTAAGCTATCTAAGTTAAGATAATATGTAGACTATCCTAGGGATGTTATATTACTCCGACTTTCATATGACGCTATGCGTTGGTGACATTTTTTGTATCTACATTCTGCCTCTTTTTTCTTGAGTATTGCTTGAAGAGCGATCCTTCAGAAAAAATCCATTTTGGTGTAGTTGTTGGAGCGAGACGCGCGATGTTTGAGTAATCGTTGATCTTTGTTGTTAAAGGAACGAGTGAAAGAATACTAAACTTCAAAAGTATATACTTTCCCTTATTATTTTGAGAAGTTCCGAAGCCTTGTTGTGCGAGGTATATGCGAAGTACTAAGAAGTATAAATCCTCGAAATATATAAGAAGTATAAATCCTCGATTTCGTTGTTGTTGATCACAAGTTGTTATTGGAACGGTTCATTTCTTTCGATTTTTCCCTTGTATGCTTGGTTCGTGTTACATGTAATGAGCTAAAATTGACGAGATTGCATTTGATTCATATACTCTATGGTTGTTGAGGATTCTTGTTGTTGACGAAGTATGGAGTGAGTGAAGTATCTTTATTAGTGAATCTACCGAGTTTCTTCTTTGCGAGCTTTGATCATGAAAGTTGGTTTTGATGATTTTCTTCAAGGTTTCATTTTCTTCATTCTTGTGCAAAGTTCATTGTAAGTGATGATATCCTTGTGTTGATGAGATGATGGTATCACTTTTTGTTCTCGTCTTGCCTCAGCTTTTCGCATGATATTGATTCATTTGTACTTTTCTTAGCGACCTTATGTTTGATTCATATCAAATCCATACATTTTGAGAGAAAAAATGTGCGAAGTGTATAATATGCATTTTCCCATATATGTGTGTCTCCTTTTGCTTTGGTAGATGAAGGAACTAAAGCTATCCGAAGGAAAAGTAATATGCTGCCCCTTTCTTGCCTTTGCCCTTGTTTTGATCGATGTCTTACTACTAGATAGCGAAGTATTGATTAAATGTCCTCCCTTGATTTATATAAACGCGAAGTATCCTTAGAAGTATATAATCCAAAGTAATAGAAGTATAAGAAGTATCTATATGAAGTATAAGAAGTATTTCTCGTTAATAATCTTCTCGTTTCAAACTCAAGGAACTTGTGACGATGAATGAAACCTTCAAGAAGTATGAATAACAAGAATTCCGAAGTCTACGAAGTATTAAATCTTGTGATATGATAAATGTTCATTCCTGAAGTGTACGAAGCATGATGCATGTGTCATGAATGTATGCAATTAGTATATTTTATATGTATGCGATGAGTGTATGCTATATGTATGCGATGATTTGCTATGCATATGCGATGAATGTGTGCATATTCCGGTCTTGCTCTTCGTATTTCTATTGTTATTCGCACATTCATTGCCTCAGTTTCTACTTGCTCCTGCATTGTTTGTATGTATCGCAATTTTCTAAGTTATGGTATTAGTAAGTACGAGGTATACGATACAAGGGAATACAAATAGTGGAAAGTATTGAAATTAATTGAGGAAGTAAAAATATAGATAGTATGTGTTACTTAGCTCATTGAGTCTTGAGAGTATTGTCTCGCTTTCGTGTTGCTTCAATTCCTTATCGCATGGTTTTGGTTCTTCGCTTATTCATTGCTCTTTTCATGTTCATTTTCTTTGGCCCATCTATATTGCTTTGGCTCCAAGTTCGCTCCATGTATCACTTCGTCCAACTTTAGCTAGTGCATTGCATCGCTTTATTGCCTCAAGCTGGTTCCTTCATTATTAGTATGTATAGCATAGCAATAGTATAATCATAGCAATATGGATATTTATTCAAATATTACTAATCATACTACAATTCTAAGTATTTCCCATGCAATAAAATTTCATAACATTTAGCTTGGGAAGAGCATGTCTCCTTATTTCATTCTTCTCGCATATTGCTTTTCTTTTTCTTCGCGCCTCATTGAGTTTTTGTTTCTTTTGCCTCCTTTTCATAATCCTTTCTTCTTGTTCCTTTTTCAATAATTTCTTCACTTTGTTTTATTTCTTTGATAATTATATGATTTATTTTCTTTGATGATTATTTTTCGTTCTTTCGAGGTCTTATTGCGCCTCCTAGTTAAGGTCTTATTGCGCCTCACCCTGTTTTTCAGGGCCTTCATTTTCTCGACAAAGTCTCAGGCACTCATTATTCTTGCGAATAATGATCCATCAATCTCGCCTTAGCTTTTGTATTGTTACCTCGTCAGGATGTTTATTTCGCGACAATACGAAATGCCTAGTTATTCCCATGAATAATAGCCCCATGATATTGCCGTCTTTTGGTCACATAGCTCCCTAATCTGGAGGGTGTCGTCCCTTTATATTCCCCCTGACTGCCCCTTCAAGGAAGTTAACCCTAACATGCATGTTGATCTCTTCCCATCCGGTTATTACAACAATCAGTTGTTTTCGTGACTTCTTGTCCCTTCGCCGATATGGCTTATGGTTAAGAAGTCACACCCTAAGTGGGGTTTCTTTGGGACCGAGTGCATCGTAGCCATGACTTGCCATACGGTCATGGATGGCCGGTAACGCTCCAGACCTCCCAGGCACCCGCAGCTCAACCGAATACGTCGGCGCCCTGGTCATATTTCTGCACCCCTTACCGAAGGCCATCATAAAAGGGACCCTCGGCGGATAGGTTTTATCATTGCCCCTATTTAATATCTCTGAGAGTTGTTCAACATGACGTGCGTTAGGACTTACATATGTGCCTCTTGCACTTTCGTACGAACTAAGGTGCACGCCATGAGTCCCCAGCCTTCCTAGGTGAAGGGTTTAAGTTTCCCTAGAAATATATGTGTTATTTTATTTCGTGGGTCTTATCAGTCCCCTAGTGAGGTCTTACTCGCCTGTTGAAGAGGTCTTATTTTTCCCAATTGAATATTTGTTTATTTTCTTCTACTTGTATATTTGGGTCTTATTGCGCCTTGTTGAGTAAGGTCTTATTTTGCTCTTTTCTTCTTTGTAGTTATGTTATCTCGTTGCGATGACGGAATGTTGTTGGTCTACTGTAGTGAAGAACCTGGTCGTTATGTTCACCGAAGTGGCATGATTTAAGATTGCTGGTTGCTTTTAGTTGTTAACCTCCGTATGATTTTGCAGCTAATATTGGTAAGATGCTGTTGTTGAAATCTTGCTCGTTTATCGGTTGCTAGTTCTTGACCAATAATTGCTTTAACTTCCCACTTCATGCATGCTTCGGTGAACCATGCCAACTTATCGTTTTCTTTCTCGTTATCTCTGTATATTGGTTACACTCGCATCTTCTGGTTGCTGCTGTTAGATCACTGGATAATTTATAATGAGCCTGTATGAGTTGAATTGGTTCATCCTAGCTGACTTGTTTGATCTTGAGTTAGTCGATTCTCTTGAATTGTTGACGAAGTAAGACTCGACTATTATGAATTGATGAAATGGGTGTTAGGAGCTGACGAGATAGGTTGTTGACTAGATGTGTTGCTGTCGAGGTATAATCTTCGTTGGAACAGTTAACGAAGCAAGTTCGATTTCTGCATGTTTTGAACATCGTTGGCGAAATGACGTACTGTAATCTATTGGTTGAGTGCGTTGAATCGTTGAATCTGGGGAAGCAATTTGAAGTTGATTCGCTTAGTCTGACTTGATGACGAAGTAGGCTCCATTAATTATCTTCTTCTATTATTTGACGTTATTACTGCTTGCTATCACTATTTCTTGGTTTTCCATCTAGTTGTAGCTTGTTGTTGTCTTTCATCTTTAGTTTCTTTAGTAGCTGAATTTGATGTTACATTATCTCGGGTTGACTAGTTCCTGTTCGAAGTTGATATATCTGATTTCTCTCCAAAGTAATTGTCTCAGCTTACTGTAACATGGATTCATCTTTGCCAGTATTGTTGTCAAGGTTATCTTAACAATTACATTTTCTTCTTCGCTCAAGCTGCTATCTCGTCATGGTTAATGTTGGATGAGAACTTCGTTGTTTACTGGTGATGCTATGGCGAAATAAGTTTTGACTATCTTATCTCTTTTCTTCACTGGTTCCTCCTCTAATTCGGACCATTGATTTCTTCGTGACTTTACCGATGTTGATGACGAGATGGTTGTGTTATTGACGGGATGGATAAATTGCAGAGACGAGATATCATCTGTGTTAGCCTTTCTCCTTTCTTAAGCTCTTCTTATCTTTCACGAAGCATTTTGATCAAAAATATTGCCTAAGCTGTTGAAGATGTAGACCTGACTTCTGAAGCTGCTTCCACCAAATACTTCGCATAAATTGTTTCCTTTGTTAACGAAACAGGCTTCTTTTGTTTCCTTTCTTCGTTGATCTCTTGGTAGTTTTGTTTTTGACGAAGTGACTTCTTCGATAAACTTTGCTGGAGCTTTTGACGAATTATGCTTTTCTTTTCTTTAATGGAGTCTTTTGACGAACTAAGCTTTGTTAGTATATTGTTTTTTAGTATCTTTCCTTTCGACGTTGTTAATTTGACTGCTGTATCTCTTTTCTTCGTTTATCACTCTTCTAATTCAGGCTGAATTGTTGATTTCGCATTTTCACTCTTTCGCTGGAATTAATTCCTCTTATTTACTGTAAATCACAACATTTTTTTTATTTTTATTTTTTTTTGAGCTGACAGCATTTTCACTTTTCCGCAGAACAAATATAACGCATAGCCGAGCCAAAACCCTTCCAGAATAAATTGAAAAAAACTAACGAACTTGTGGAGAGAGGGAGAGAGATCCTTCAATTGGAAAATGAAACCAAATCATCAACTAGTTTCCATTCTTCATTACCCTCCTCGGGATTCTGCCAAAACAGAAAACTCAAATGGCAAATACCAAAATAAAAGATGTTATAATGATTTGTTTTCATTATTTGATTCTTAACAAATGTTCAAGAATGTAGTATCTCAGTAAGGCCAACTCTGCAAAATTCAATTGAACAACTCGCATGATACGGATCTGTACATATTCATGTGGCAGTCTATACTTGGTGTAGTAACATGATATAAATCTCAACTTAGTTTCAGAAAATTAAAGTTGAAGGTTCACAAGACAATGAGGTTTTCCATGTTGTTGAAATGCAGTGTTTCCAAATGGGTGATGAGTGGAAAACTCAGCGACAATGTTTGCGTAGAAAACAGGCGGAATGGAAAGATGTTGGCACCTGATCTAGCCCACATATTGGAGGTGATGGGGCTACTTAAATGGATGGAGGGTGGAAAATTTAGGGACAACTTTCGCCGACGTGCACTCGACTTGTCTCAGTAAGGCTAACTCTGCAAAATTCTATTGAACAACTCAGGTACACAGGCAGAAAAATATATTTATCCAAGAGGAAAAGCTAAACAAGAAAAAAATGATTTATCAATAATCAAAACCAAAGCACTTACAAACCCCAACTTCAAGCATCAATGTCTGAGTGCGCGCTTAGTATGATTGATCATAATTTTGTTCCTGAAAGACGATTACTAAATTCAGCGTGCCATATTTCAAACATAACAGATCTTTACATTGCTTATTAGTACGACTTGTAAGTAAAATGTGATTTGATACGGAGCTTTTCTTCTCCTTGTCCTTCTTACCCATAATAAAACACAAACTCAAAACCTTAAACCCTGGATAAACCTTTCCCAATCTGCAAAATAACAGTATAGTGATGCTTAGGTGATTCTTTGAGCAGAAGTGATGTTTTGAAACTTTGGAGTATATCGAAAAGGAATCAAAGCATGATCTGTAAAAGGTAAAATGTAAGCCACAAATTCAACAATTGATCCCGCCGCAGAAAAAAGATAAAAAAAATACAACCAAAACACTTTGAAACAATGTTTATATGGTTGGTCAAATGCCTTCCAGCATAATTAGTTGCACCCTTGTCCACCATAGACAATAATAGAACTTGCATTTGCCAATTCACTTACTCCATCCATTGTACACATCACTTCACTACATCTCCTTTTCTGCTACTTCTTCTTCTCGACCGCACATATATAATTTAGTTGTTGTTTAAACTTCAAAGGCTGAAACACAAGTTCAACTCTTGAAGATATAATATATAGCACAAACCATAAATAAACATATATACATAATGATTCTATCAAGAAGTTATTCGCTTGTTCCATATTGATTGTACACCAACATATGCCGGTATATGTTAGTAGTCAGCGGAGGTGACCATCATGTTCGTGGTAGATCATAAAAAGTGGTGTGCTTAAAGAACAGCAGTAACGGGTCAATAATGTCACATGTATAATTAAGTATGACTTGTTCGTTTCGACACTCACCTGCAAGTGTCCCAACTTTTTAGCAGTAAGTTCATCCGTTAAAGTGATCCTTATGCAGAAACGGGATGATATTTAAACGTCTGAATATCAGAAGGTTATTAAGAATCAATCCACAAATACAGCAAATACTGAATCTACATGCTAAACCATCATCAAAGCTTAGTTAGTAGTTTATGTTCGGATTTGAAAGCATACTGATTCTATAAAGCAAAAATCATCTCAGAAGGTTTTTTATGTTCAGAAACTTAATACACATTCTTTTCCAAAACACAAACAAGAAAGATCACCAAAAATCCACAAAGTTTGAGCTTTCGATTCAATCCTCTCCACTGTTACATTAAAAGTAAAAAAAAAAAACCTGTACCAAAAGTTAACGGTCAGGTTAAAAAACAAGAGGAATTAATATCCGGGCCACATTATGTTAATTGGGCCTGTGAATCAAATAAGAAAGGGCCGTGAATACAAGGCCTGAATAGAGTAACAATTTAAATTGACTAATTACCATATTTAATAATCCCACATTGGAAAAATCAAATAAGGTAAATCGGTTTATAAGGAATGTGTACCGGAGTGCATATTGCCAATGCCAAAGTGTTGGTAATAATAATAAGGGTGAGGAGAAGCTCCGTCCATTGACGAGTTGGGATTAGCTCGTAATCTCCAAAACCCCCATTGGCTTTTTTATCTGATCAAACCACCACTTTCTTTCCTTTATAGTCATCATTCCATGTGGCTAGGTTGGACGCCCAACAGCTCTTGTACCCGCCAACAAATTTGAATGAAACTCACTTAAAGATGACCATATAGACCAAGCAGAACCACCAGCTGAATCCAGAACTCAATAAATCTGAGGAACCACGAAAGCTCTTCCAAGAGATTCAAACTCGAATTCTTCACAACTTTCAAGAGTTTCTTTCATGTCTTGTTCTCCTGCTTCTCTAACCAAAGAGATATCATAGCTAATCCAAACCAAGGACCCCGTTTGATGGAGAGACTCGATCCAGAATCAAGATCTTCTATTCACTAAACGTGCCTTTTGTATCAATCTCCAGGTATGCACTCGATAATCACATCGTGGTTCGTGGAAACTATCTTCATATCACACTTCCATAAGGTGGCTCCAGCACCCATTATCACCTACCGGCTGTTAGACTCTACAACACCCCCATTTGCAGTTTCTTCAACTGGTTTTGATATATCCGTCTTCTGATGCATTGTTCCTTTTGTTTTTCATGGAGATTGAGTAGAATCATTAACACAAACTGTGGAGAATTCGGGTTCAGGTAGCCAATGCAGACATCAAATATATGGATAGAAGATCCCTTGGATAGGAACCTCTCCAGTTCGTACATGTAGTGACTGTTGTGGGTAACTCTGCTGAAGTTATTGCATCTCTAGATAACTTGTAACCTCCATCAGGCAGCCTACCAACATGCATCCTGGATAAGCAATTCATGCTAGTTCAAAAAGGCTCCGGTAGTGCGGGAGCAAAAAAAAATCTGACAGCATTATCGTCTTGTTGTTCAACTCCAACCACACCACCATGTACACTGATTATTTGCTTTTGAGAGTCCAACTCCAACTAAACCACGTATCCATCATCACTTTTATGGTTGAAAGTAGCACAGTACAATTATTTGGAAAACCAGCCAACCTGTTTGATTCGAATGCATGATTATCTTAAGTTAACGAGAACAGAACCAGCACCATCACGTGTCTGGATAATGACTCGACTGTCATCTGACTTGTCAGTGGCATATTTAAAATTCATGTAAAGGGAGCATGCAGGTGAAAGAACACTCAATTTTAATATTTTCACTCGCCACACAAGTTTTCTCAAGCAAAAGGATGATGTGTTCCATGCTAAATGATAGCATTTTCTTCTGAATTCGCTATTGCTAATAGCCCTAAACAGAATCATAGTTCTGAATCCCGGCAGTAGTCTGCGTGGTACCTAACCTTAATTGATGTTAGTCATCACAGAGAATTCTGCCTAGTCGAATATTAATGAATGAAAAAAAACTCCAGTACCTATTCAAAATTTTATACAATCAATTGTACTCTCCCATTAAGATAGGTTAATCCCCTAGCAAAATCCAAACTTCTTTTTTCTTTTTGTTATGATACAATCAATGAGAAAATAAAAATCAATCACATAATGTTGGATAAATGATATGAAGACAAAAAAAATAGTAAGCTCGATATGTTATTAACTAAGACAGTATCAATAGCATTTAAGTTCACATAAATGTTATCCAAATTCAAAATCAAACTCAAACAAATATTACCAGTACTTGTATCCTGGGTTTGCATCCTCCTGTTGCTGATCACGGCCTTTTGTCTCCTCAATTTCCACCAACTCCATTGTTTTTGTATCTCCTTTCCCTAATTCTTTCAACGAAACTAAGGTGTTCTTGTGAGGGGATACTTGATTAAACAAATTCTTAAACTCCACGAGTCTTTTCGAGGTTGAAGTCTCAGTGTCGTAAATTTTAATACACCGATTACTGTAAGTTAAAAATACACTATCACTTTTTGTGAAGGCTAATAATTGGCTATCATCAACCCTAAACCCTTTACTCCAACCCAATGACTGATGTTGGTCTCTCACTTTCATGTCATGGTTATCATTCTTCTGTTTTAATACCCATAAGTCCTGGAATCCGTCTCCTTTGTCATATAAACCATTAGCAAAAAACAAAAACCATTCAGAACCCCTATTCTGCTATTAAACCAATCACTGTCTTCTGGTGAAAGAGGAGATGATAGATTTTCAGAGAAGTTCTCCTCAGCCAAATCGAAGGTAACAATCGTTTGTAATACCTCATGCAGCCAATAAAGAGCTCAATCGGCAAAGATAGCTTCATTCCATTTATAGTTACTGAATTCAGAATTGAACTTTCCAATGTTTCCCCATCCAGTGCCACTGCCTAGAGTGTATATGTGGACTTCTACATGGAACTTCGTCGTTGAGCCATATATTCCTACAACTTTGTATTGATTGGTTGAAGAAACATAACCAAAGAGCATCGCCCCATCATCATTATCAAGACAGTCTCTCTTAATTTTAGGAGTATAACATATTCTCTTGTGACTGGATTACAGATACAAACAGATGAGCCTTTAGCAGGACAGATCAAACCATTAACCGAATCAACAACCCTAAAATACCCAAACGGAGGAAAAATATTAATCCTTCTAATTCTCTAAATGGGGTTTGTTGACGCATCATGATTCTCATCATATTCAAAATACCAAAAGAGATTACACTCGCAATTCTCAAAAGCTAAAGCAATAAAACTAGACTTACCAGAATTATTATGATTGAGATGATGGAAGTGCGTCTTCTTGAATGATGGATGGTGAGAAACAAAATTATTCCAAGTAGTGCATACGTATTTACAATCAAGAACTGATTCTATTGGTAAGCGAATTAATATGTCAAATGTAATCTCCTCAAGGAGACTCAAATAATCCATGGACGATGAAATGGAAAAATAGTGATGGAAAATGGGGTTTTAGGGCTGCGTAAGAAAATAAAATAAAGAGAGAGAATATATTTGCTATATTCACAAACACATTCTATATTTTGGAAGCCATATCCATATGTGGGATATGCCATCATACAGCACCACCGCACCATATTGACATACCTCAACCATCATGCTGCATAATGCAGTATAAGTTATGAACTTCTTTCATTAGCACGGATTGAACTTTTTCATTAAAGCTAAAGAATCCTTTAAAATTAGAATTACTTGCTTCCTACAGTTTGATAATTAACAGACTTCGATTGTGCGTTTATAGGGGCCTTCTCATGCTTGCAGAGATAACACGCAAATAATCAACCTATTTAGACACCAAGGAACTCTAACATGCTTTCTACATTACTAAAAGAATCTCAACTCGACAAAAACAAATATTCAAGAATGTAAAATCCTACATGCTTCAATTGAACAACTCAGGCATGCTGAAAAATATGTTATATCTAGGGAGAAAATCTAAACAAGAATGATACGATTCGTTTGGCTTGCCAATGAAATTTCATGAAGGTAATTTTTCAAGAATCAAACCCAAAGTATTTAAAAAGTTTAACCTACCCAAGCAAAGCACTTATGAAACCCCAAATTCAAGCATCTGAAGAGTGCACTCTTAGGAAGGTTTTTGTCGTAGCAGAGACTCGCCATGCGTTTGTGCCCGATTACTAAATTAAACGTCCCATTTTCAAATATTTACATTGTTCAGTATATAGTTGCAGGAAATCCTACGAGCTACATCCAAGTGATACTATCAAATAAATCGAAGACATGGTGGATAAATATCTAAGTTAATTTTATTAAGAACATGAACAAATACAAATGTAATATGAGAAAACCCTAATTTGGAGGACAAATAACTTTCTCTCTCTTAAATTCCTCACCTAAACTCTCCAAAAAGGTCCCTTTCTCTTACAATGGCTTTCAGTCCCTTTTATAGGAGTTACATAGTGGAGGACAACTAATAAATCCCCTTATTTCGGATCTGAGAGGGAGATACTATCGCGCCTGTATCATTATCGCATTGGACTTCACATGTTAAGTGTGATTCTTGTGACATCATTTCCTTCGTCAGTTGTGACGCAGTAGGCTTTTTATTTTCGCCTTTGAGTAATGATCTTCTCGCGTTCTTATTGGTTGAGCTATATTTTGTATCTACATTTTGCCTCTTCTCGCATTGATCTTTCGGAGAAAGGGCGATAAGAGAAGTCTTAATCTATCGCATTATTCAAGTCTTTTCGTATTCTCTAGATCTACCAACACTATTCCGGGTTTCCGCTTGACCATCTACACGTGTTGACTGCCACTCTTTTTAACAACACTCTTCAAGTTTCTTCTTCTTTGACCGGTAACTTCTTTTAACGGTTTTCTTACCTTAATAACTGTGGAAGAGAGAGATTTCTTTTCATCTTCTTTTCTTTATCATCTGTGCAAACTTCCTTTATTGTTCCAAGGTTTTCTTCAACATCGATCTTCGTTCTAATCAATATATCCACCTTCCCGGTTAGTAGTTTTTATGTATATTATTTTTATACTATTTGAATCTCTGCTTTTCTTTACTTCTTTTTTTTGATTTTAAATCTTCTCTTTTTACTGTTGCTCTTCTTCATCTTACTGCTACTGTTACTCATATTCCCATACTTTTTGTCCCCAGCAACACAATTAAGGTATCCGTCTACAAGAAACCCTCTTCTGATACCCATGATATTCCAAGTAAGAGTAAACTCGTTGTTAGGGTTTCTCCCAAGTTTTCTTCTTCTTTATCGGATCAAAGAGACCATGAGTCTAGCAAAAGGAAGCCTTCTCACAACAAGGGAGTAAGAAATACTTTTTATTCAATTTTTTCACCTTAAGAAAAACAATATTATTGCCTCTGTTACTTATCTGCTTTGCTGTATGAAGGGTGACGAAGGCGAAGATAATCGCGAAAAGCGAAGAGTCAAGAAATCCCGTCATATCGCTAAAATTGATTCGTCTGTCGATATGCCTGAAGTTTATTTTACATTTGGTGATGAGGTTCCATTGCCTCAAGCCTCAATGGAGCTACAGAACAGTTCACCTTCAAAGGATGTTACCGCCCCTGCTTCATCTCTTTCTATGATCACATCGCCCACTCATGTGGTCAGCGACACTCCTCTCACCAGTAAAAGTGTTTTAGAGGATGCTAGATCCGGAGTTGAGTCGATGTTGAAGATTTACAATGCCTTTCTTTCTTCTAATGATGATCCCTACTTGTCTCAAGTTTGTGATGTCCTCACGAAGTTATTGTGTGATTCTCCTCCCAATGAGCAGACCAGGCGCGAGATTTTCTCCAATTTAGACACAAGCATTCACCTCTCCCTTGACCGTTTGGTACATGCTTTTCTATTTTCTTTTTCGTTTTTGTCGCATTATCACATTCTTTCCTCCTTTTTCGCATTTCTTTAGGAGTCTCGCCGTCGCCTAATCCGGATTGAGGGTTTTTCTTATTCCATTCGCATTATCAAGGATCTCTCTCAGCAAGTTTCCAAGCTGCAAGGAGAAGTGTCTACTCTCAAATGAGATCCGTGACTGAAAATCTCCACTCTAAGAATCAAGAGCTCAAAGGTAACACATTTTTCTTTTGTTTTTACTTTTGTTCTTCATAATCCTTTCCCTCAATTTATAAATTGCCCGCATGCGTGTAAATCCTTAAATCAGAAGCGCGTCATGGAAAGGTTTGACTATCAACATTCTGCTGAGGATGCTTGCATTGATAATGAGAAGTTACGGAGTCAATTGAACCAGTTAATTAATAACCACTCATATTTGCTTGTTCAAATTGATAATCTAAAAATTGAGAACTTTTGTCTTTGTAACCAAGTTGATTTTCTCGGCTCTCAAGTTACCAATCTTTCAGGATTATTATATAGTTCTGATTTGAGAAATCGAACCCTATCAAATGAAAATCGAACTCTTGTTGAAGAAAAACGTTCTTTTATAAATGAGAAGGCGACATTTACTCGCCAGTATCTTAAGTTGCAGCAAACTTGCACTATTCAAAAAGAATCTCTTCTCACTTTTATGAGCAGGAGGATGATGCAGATGTTGTTGTGGTGATGGAAGAAGCATTACAACCTCAGCTCCATTTCAAGACTTGTTCAAGAAACTGCACAAACTGTCAAGTTTCTATACAAGAATTGGAGTTCATTGATTCCCCAGCTCTGACATATCTGACATATATCCATGGCATCAGAATATCTCATGCAGAAAATCACTATCAAATGTTGCAAGGAATTCATGTTCCAATATGATCGATCTGACGTGCATGCTAGTCCTTCATTGCTTCATTTAATAAAATTACGGGATACTCATATTGGAGATTTTATTGCTTCATTTGATTGCAAAAATAGGTTTGTTGTTTCTTAGCTTCACCGTGTCACTGTGCTTTGGAAAAAAACAAAAAACAACTGGCAAGTCTCATCTCAAGTCATCAATATATTCACTACTTTTATCACTTTGTCCATGGAGTCCAAGCCTTTCTACATTTCGATCTGAGAGGAGAAATCAACACTAAAATTTGCCTCTAAAGAGCAGCAGTACAAGATCCACAAACGAAGTAAGCCCATTGCCGTTGCAACGACCAATGATCCAACAAGCTTCTACTAAAAACTAACTGGACATCCCTATCATACGCTATCATACGCTGATAAACAGTGGAAACAACATAAACGGTATTTTTTTTTTGATGGAGGCGTTTTTTGATAGGTGCATAGGGGACAAATCAGATAATGATATGTGTCTCTTCTATTAATTGTTTCCAACAAATTTTGTTTCCAAAAACAGATAAGAATTGTATTTTTGGTGTGGATAGTTGTTATCTTAATTTTATAAAAAAGAAATTTTTTGGATTCGGTTTGACAAAAGAAGAGTTCTTACATAGCAGGCAAGCGGGCAACAAGTTGCGCCGCAAGCCCTTTTTGAATTGCAAAGCCTATCCTTTTAAAAACAAACTCTCTCGAACCGGGGGTCATGACATTACTGTTCATGACTTTATGGACTCTTTTGAGGAGTTCAACCGCCTCTGGAGCCAAGAAACCAAAAGTATCAAAAGCGAAGGGGATAAACGCGTGTCCATTATCGATACATGCTTTCTCATGCTTCGCTATCTTACCTGAGGCATCCCTCAGCGCTGCTTGGCCAACTGTAAAGGTACCATGTCCAATGCCTACTAACGGAGAAACCCCCGTGAGGTCAACACATGCGTGTTTGCCATTAGCCCATCCAAAAATAGGTACGTCTGCTGGCCTGAGTGTGGATCTTCCCTCCAGTGGGTTTGTCAAAAAGTTGACAGCCGCTTCTTTCTTTGCTGAAATACCCGCTCGCCATAACACATCGTATAAGGTATCTCTCACATGATCATGTCTATACTTAAATCCAAGATCTACCTTACAATGGACTGCATGTTCCCCATATGTGTCTAAGCATCCTGTGAAGCAAGCAGGGCAACGTGAATCAGAAGGGTATAAAGGGATCATTAACCTGTACTTAAGGATGGATCAGTACTCCACGGGTGACATCTTTTGTCCAAGGCCCTCAATTGGAATAGCTAGAAGGAAGTCTTGGGCATGTGCTGCTCGTAAGCAACCAAAGACAACTTTCTGCCTGTCTGATAACTCGTAATCTCGACCCATGTAGCTTTAACCACTTTACAAAAAAGAGACTCGCCAGGTTACTTTGTGCTTTAAGGGAGGCGGTTGATAGACGCATTTATGTGTCTATTTTCATCTCTTTTATGTATAGTGTTAGTACCCATTTTTGTACTAATTTTGGTATTTTATCCCTTGTAGGTGTATTTTGGAGGAATAGGCTTTTGCGGGAAAATTGGCTCGAAAAGTTGCTAAAGGTTCCTGGGAGGACAATTGCTATTCGGACTCTCATTTTGGATAAGGGGTAACCCATTTCCAAGCAGCTGCTAAGTACAGACCGAGACTGGATAGGGGGAGGACACATTTCTTCACGTTTTCAAAAACAGAAATTTGGCGGGAAAATTTTCAGAAAACAGACGATTTTTTGGATGGATTTTTGATCGATTTTTAGGGAGATTAAAGGGATGAATTTGATTGGGTTTGTTCCTATGGACCTAACAGGCGAGGTAAGGGTGTTGGAATGGATCCAAAGTGGCTAGAACTCGAATTGGAAGCGAAAAATGGTTAAAATATCACGTTCTATTTTTGGGAAGTTTCTTGGTTTATTTTTTAGAAATTTACGTGAAGAAGAGGAAGGAAACTCTTATTAAGGACTTGTTTCTATCAAGGGAGGAGTTTGGACAATCGAATGCACGTGAAACAGAAGAAAAAAAAGAAATAACTTAACGTGCTGTGGAGGAAAAAACCAAGTTTATTCTCGAATTTTCTTTGCTCTACTATGTATAAAAGGGTTGGTTAGGGTCCTAGGAAGGTAAGGAAGAAGTTAGGGGAAGTTTAGAACCTTAGAGAAGCTAGAAAAATCATTGGAAGAAAACACGTTTCTGCTGGTGCAAACTGTGCCGGAGAAGACGAAGAACACAGAACAGCGGAAAAAGAAAGTTGCAGAGGCAGACTTATTTTCAGTGACAACGAATTACGGTCGCATCATCCAGCAGTCACCAAAGCTCTTCAGCAACGATTCCGTCCGCTGTATTAGACTTTCAGCGACTCCAGTATACCCTTTTCTCTCTTGTAATCAACTTTTGAACACCAAAGATGTATTTTGAGAACACGATTAATATGAGGAGCTAAACCCCTTAGCCGAGGCGACGGAGGAAGCCATTGTTCCATGAAAAGTGGTATAATTCTATTTTAATTATTTATTGCAATTATTTTACATGATTATTTGCATAGAACTTAAAAGAAAAATTGATTTTTATTGAGTAGTTGTGAATTGTTTTGATGGAACATGCTAGGTTTTGACACTTTTGATGTTTCATGCTTTGTGATTACAACTTCTACTTCAAAAATCTATTAGAGGCAAACATTAGAATCACTTTAAGAAGAATATTGCATGAATATTGATTAGGGTTTATCAATTAATTGGTCAATGGTGGAATCCAGAGTCTCGGTACTTTCTTATTATTATTGAAACAATTTTATTTAATTTTCAAAAATCCTTCACAAGCCCGAGTTGAACGAACTTTACTCATCACTTTCACTACAACTTAAAAATCACATCAGCGGTGTCCTTACTAGTGAAGCTGCTAAAGTCATAATCAGGAAGAGTTGCTTGTAATGCCTCCAAAGCCTTATGAAAATTGTCATCCATGCCTTCCACTCCACCATCCCTTAATGTGTGATCTTGTAAACCCCGGGATTGCACACGCGATGCAAGAAAGGCATAATATGACGCCTCTTTAGCAGTGTATAAGCCAAGGCCTCCATATCTAATAGGTAGGGTGGATAACCGCCACTGTAGATCCCCAAAAAAAAGGACCTCCGCCAAACCACGATACCCTCTACCACCTCCCTCAATCCTCTATCAAAAATATCTACTACTTCTGTAGTGTATTCTGGACAGCAAATACGAAGCCCAAACAGCGGCTTGGAGATGTCCATAACCAAATTAATTGATTATATTTAATATTTTTGGAAACAAAATATGTTGAAACAAAAAGAGTGACATATGTCAACATCTGATTTGTCCCCCATGCACCCATCAAAAAATGTCCCCATCAAAAATTTATCCCATAAACGGCTTACACTAGAACCACACCAACAAAAATATATATGCATAATACAACACCCCAACACAACTGGAGACCCTAAAGACACGCGAACCCACAGACACACAGGGAGAAAATCTAGCCGTAATCTGCACAACAGCACTAATATTCTATCTTTGCCGTGCCAACGAAGCTGCACCACTAACCCATAAAACAGCACTCCACCTACTAGGACTTTTAAGAGACCCACCATAGCAGCACCTTCATTGTCCAGCAGCGCCTAGAGTGTATATGTGGACATCTACAAACTTTGTATTGATTTGTTGAAGAAACATAACCAAATCCAATGGAATATGTGATACTTTACACAATTGTGCCCGCAGTTACTCATTCAACTCCCATATGTAAACCATACATCAATTAAACGCTCCCCTTCATCAGATAAGATCAAGTTACTAACAAAATGCAAGTTAACAAAGCCATATATATAAGAAAATAAAAACAACCCCTAAAACTTCGATAGACGATAAGAAAAAAACAAACAGTTGTCGCCATAAATTACTATGACAATGCCAGCATTTAGGTTCACACAAGTGTAACTTGGTATCTAAATTCAAAATCAAACTACAGAAAAAAGTGCCAGTTTATAAGTATATGTAATCAGGGTCTGCATCCTCCTGTAGCTGCTCATGGCTTTTTGTTTCGTCAATTTCAACTGACTCCATTACTTTTGTATCTTCTTCCCCTAATTCTTTCAAAGAAACTAAGGTGTTCTTGTGAGGGGATACCTGAAGAAACCTTTCCTTAAACTTCACAAGGCTTTTTGAGGTTGAAGTCTTTGTGTCGAAAATATTGAGATAGTTATATTCGCAAGTGAAAACACAATCACTCTTTGTAACGGCTAATAAATGTAGATTCTCAAAGCTAAACTCTTTAGTCAAACCAAATGACTGACAATCGTTTTGCTCCTTCTTGTCCTGAATATTCTTTTTCTTTTTCAACAGCCATATGTCGTAAAATCTGTCGTCTCTGTCATACAGAATAATACTAGTAGCAAAATACAAAAACCCATCCAAAACCCCAATCCTAGTAACACAACAACCTAGTGGTGGCGAAGGAGGTAGCGAAAGATCTTCACAAAACTTTTCTTCCGCCAAATCAAAGGTGATGATTCTTTTAAATTCATCATCCAGCCAATAAAGAGCTTCATTAGCAAACATACCAGCTCGATCCAAGTTGTATGCAGTGGATCCAAAATTGAAGTTTCCAATGTTTCTCCATCCGATACCACTGCCTACAGTATATATGTGGACTTCTATGCTTGGCCACCCTTCTGATCCAAAGTCCACATTGGCCCTCCTTCGTAAATGTGTTTCTACAACTTTGTATTCATTGGTTGAAGAAACATAACCAAAAGAGATGGGTTTATGAAATTCTCTTTTAAGTTCTGGAATATGATGGGGTTACAAATCCAAACATATGGGTGACAGAATCCAGAAAGACAGATGAGTCCATTACATGAATCAACAGAGCTAACCTCCTTAAAGGGAGAGACTAAATTGATTCTTTTAATTTTCTGAATGGGGCTTGTTGACGATTCATCATCATATTCAGAATAATGAAATATTTGGTTAATTTCATTATGAGTAGAAGCGATAAAACACAGCTTACCAGAATCATCATCAGTAGAATCATTATGACGATGAAAGTGCATCTTCGAGAAGGATGGATGATGAACAACACTCCTCCAATTTGTGGAAACTAGCTTGCAATCAAGTACCGATTCAGTTGGTACACGAGTTAAAATGTTTAATGTTATCTCCTCTGGCAGAAAATTAGAGTAATCCATGAATGATCGATGAAAATCCTTTTTAATCTTTTAAAGGGAGAAATACAAATTCTTTTTTAAGAAATCGTAGTGATGGAAATAACTCAAGGAAGATATGGGTTGTCAGGGCTGCGGAAGAAAGAGTGAAGCTGGAAAAATAATAGAGAGACTGCAATTACTTTGGAGATGAGAGGAAAAAAAAAATAGGAGAAAAAAATTAAAGGCGAGAGCTCCGCCATCTGTCTGATAAGAAGAAAAATTATTACATGGCTTAACACCTTCGGATACTTGGTGACAGTCAAATTTGGAATATATCCAACTGGCCCAAGTGGATACATTGATGAAAAGGAGATGCCAAGAGGTATGGGAATGGGACGATTAAATTGCCGTTGAAGTATTGTGTCCGTGGTAGGGTGCTCTTGTGGATAAGTTTTTGCAATAAAATTAAACAGCTACCGGCACTTAGGCATCTCCCATTTCTTATGCTTCTGAGAATTAATGGATGGTTCTTATGCTACCAAGTGTCTGTTGCCCTCTAGTTTGTGCACTCGTGTACAAGGCACAGTGTATCTTGTGCTAGCTGCCTTCATCACCTTAGACGCTTTCTTTTCTTTAAATCCATACCAAAACTCTTTTCTCTTTATTTATTATGCTTGAGAACTGTTTTTCTTGGTTAGAATCACAAAATTATCAAACCAAACGGTCGTTGTTTTTCTTACCTCTTAAGCAAACTTGTGAAAAAGATGGGTGCAAGGTTGACCAAGGAAGAGACTAAATTATTTTGACTCCACAAAAAAAAAAGAGAGAGGGAGATATTTAACTTGGATATTAAGAGACTAGAACTCAATACTCCTCCTCAACCAGAAGTAGTGACTCATGCCAACATCCTCCTCTTGTTTTAGTCTAGTATACCCCCATTAACACTCCTTGTTTTAATCTCATCTCAGAACACTAGGCCAAATGTGGAATTTGGTGACGGTTTAGAATTTTATACCATGACAGTTTTAGGAATAAGCGTCACAATAAGTTCCTTCTCAGAGATAGGTGACGTTTACCCAAGGAACCGTCATTAATTGTTGTTTATTTATTGGTCACCTAGACACCCATTAACACTATCACCACTAGTCCTACTCCATGGTTTTGGAGCCAACTCACTTTGGCAATGGAGTAAGCAAGTGCAGTCTCTCTCTACCCATTTCATAACGATCGAATTCTTTAGAGTGTTCCGAGGTTTTTCAAGCGTTTTCGGTTGGGAAATTGCTTTAGTTGTCAAGTGTTACGACGTATTCAGTATTGGATGCAAGTTATGGTGGTTTTTTTGCTTATCATGTGGCTAGAGTATGGCCTGAGAGAGTCATTAATATATAGCCAAGTCTGCTGTGAATATGAGACGAAAAGATATTCAAGAGATGATGAAGAAAGCAAAGATTGAGAAGATGGAAGATGTGTTCCTGCTGAGTTAGTAACTTTTAATAGATTAACTCATAAGATTTTTCCGAGTTATGTGCCCGAGTTTTTGCTGAATGATTTTCTTAACGTAGGTATTCTGTTCTTCACCGATCGTTCATTCTCGGGAATACAATCGGAATACATTCACAAAGTCGTTAGTGAAGCAAATAAAAATAACAGAAAAAGAGCCCTTAATTCATCTTAAAACAAAACCCTAGTCGTAAAGTAGTAAATTTAAAAGACCTTAATAAAAGGAAACTCCTAAAGATCCCTGAAATACAGAGAGAGAGAGACATTTGTGGTTTCACAAAGAATTGCAGATGCTTCTTTTGTTTCTCTCAGCCCCTACCAATAAAGGCCTTGGCTGTGGAAAAACAGCTACACAGATTTACGCTGCAACCTATTACGTACGCTGAGCACCAATATACATATATATAAATCTGACGAGGTTGCAGAAGTAACTTCTTTTCCTATCAGGTATGGTCCTTTCAGTTTTTGGGAGAGGACAATGATTTTTACTGCTAAGCATGATATCCAGTAGAACTCTATATACTCCACTCTGAACTAAAAACAAGGAGATCACCGGAAATAGCTACTGCTTGTGTTACCTAAATGTCAACAAATGATTGCATCAAAACACGGTCAGCAGTCAGAAGCAACTATGGATCCCTAAAATTAGTATTCCCTACTACTGCAAAAACACACACTTGTAACAGAAATAAGTCACTAACGAAATGCACAATTAACAAAGAAATATAGCTTAATCCAAAATAAAGAACACAGCTATTGGACCGAGTATGATAGGTTCACACAAAGGTTAATTGTTATCCAATTCTTAAAATGAGCTCGACCTCTGTAGAATGATATAAATAGTAGTTCCAAAAACTCAAAGAAGATTACCAGTTTTTACGTTTCAGAGTTCACCATCTTCGAAAGCTACTCGAAAAAATATTCATGGCTTCTGGTCTCTTCAATTTCAACTGACTCCATTGTTTTTGTATCTTCTTCCCCTAATTCTTTCAGCAAAACTAAGGTGTTCTGATGAAGGGATATTACACGAAGGCTATACCTAAACTCCACAAGACTTTTCGAGGTTGAAGTTTTTGTGTCGTATATGTTGAGATTGTGGCCATAGTAAGCTAAAACACAATCACTCTTCGTAACAGCAAACGGTTTGCTCATGTCAATGCTAAATTCTTTGGTTCAAAACAATGACTGATGTTCCTCTCCCTCTTTCGTGTCATGATTCTGATTCTTCTTTTCAATAGCCATATGTCTTTAGTTCTCCATATATACACACCAAGATACAAAAACCCATCCAAAACCCTTATCCTAGTATCATACCAACAATGTGGTGGCAACGCTGGTGGGGAAATATGTTCAGAAAATTGCTCCTCAGCCAAATTGAAGGGGATGATCATTTTTAAATTACTGTCTAGCCAATAAAGAGATCCATTGGCATAGATACCATCTTCATACCAATTAAGGGGATGGGATTCAAATTTGAATTTTCCAAGGTTTCTCCATCCACTGCCACTGCCTAGAGTGTAGATAAAGACTTCTATATGGGTCTTCGACAATAATCTATCGATGGAAGTTTAACATACTCTCTAGTGATAGGGTTACAAATACTAATAGATTCATCTTGAGCAAGACATATTAACCCATTACAGGAACCAATAAATCTAGGATACCTAAATGGACAGGTAAAATTCATCTTTCTAATTCTCTGAATGGGCATTGTTGTTGGCTCATGATTCTCAACATATTCATAATAGTAAAATTTTCCACCGATAGTAAAAGCAATAAAACCCAACTTACTAGAATCATCGCTAGCAGCAGAAGGATGATTGAGATGATGTAAGTGCATCTTGGAGAATGATGGATGATTAGAAACAATACTTCTCCATTTTGTGCACACTAATTTACAATCGAGAACAGATTCAGAAGGTAAGCGAGTTAAAATGTGTAATGTCATCTCTTCGGAGAGACTGTTGAAATAATCCATTGAAACCCTTTTAGTTCTTGTTAGGGTTTAACAAAAGAGGATGGGGAAAATTAGGGCTGTGGAAAAGAGTAGAGTAGAAGAAATGAGTTGGCTGGGCCCGACGCCGTAGAATTAATTCTTTATACACGGAAATATCTGACAGTAAGGACCCAAGGAAAACAAATATTGGGTGGCAATATAAAGTCCACACCTTCCATCGGAATGTTGTTTGGAAGAGCCCTGCATCATATTGATGACATGTAAAATCTGGCATCGTCAAAAATAGTCTCAATCACATTTTTTGATTCCTATATTGGGAAGAGACGACCAACTGCTTCTTCATCTTCTGGACAAGTAGCAGAATACTTCTGTAACATTGGGTTGTATTGGTAATTTGGAGTTGAGACGATCAGATTAAAAATTTAGGACGGAAAGTTCTCAACACAATGTTGCCAAACGCACATGCTTCATTCTCCTGCATATGCTCAATCACCTGCACATGTTAATTACGTTGTGTTGTGTGATATATAAGATGGAACTACAAGTCTATAACCATCTCATTTCTTCAACAGTGTTTTGTGCAACCTAGAGAAGAATCCTCACTAGATCTTCTATTCATTATAAAACCAACTTCGCTAAGGTTTAAGATTTATTAGGTGCAGAGCAAAGAAATAAAACATCAAATACCTGTAAGCATACACAGCCTAGTATCAAAAGTGGTGATGGAACCATCATATAGCAGAGAAGACTTGATTCTTGATATTGGTGAATATTGGCCATGCATTGCACTTAATTTAGAGTCAAGAACCTGTCATTATAAACACACTAACAGAGTTAACCAAATAAATCTGGTATGAATACAGTATGTTTAATTGAAAATCATCTTTAAATATGTGAATCAAATAACTCGTTATTTGTTCACACCTTTGCAGCAAGGGTCACCAACGATATTTTCAAGGGCTGTTGCATAATCCGTAGAGAATCCAACAGAACAATAAAAGCAAAAAACTTCATTATGAGGATATGAAAATCACTTATAAAAGATTGCGCCACTTGTAGTGCATGACTGATTGATTAGAGTTGAATACATCAATATATCAAGGAACGTTGACAGTTTCATGGTATAAAAGACTGTGCTATTTGGAGCATCATGTAAGATATTCTTGCAAACAAGAAAGTAAAAATAATTAGAAACAAACTGCCTTCTAACATTAATCCAAAATATCACTGTTACACAGAGACTCAGTAGAGGATTTTAATGTTCCGAAACAAGATTCCCTACTCTTACATTAGATTGTTCTGCTCAGTGCAGGAACCAGGATTTATTCCTAGGAACTAAAAAAATTCATGCAAGCGTGTTGATTTTTTGTTAAAAAACAACATATAAATCTTTTTTGTTGTTTCCAGTTGGCAATGAAGAAGAAACAACCAGAATAATAAGAAGAAATGGTTTTCTGATTAAAAACCAGATCAAATATTTTTGATTAACAAACAACCAGATCAAATATTTTTGCCTTTTTGCGTGACTTGGACAACAACATCAGCAGGTGGCTGTATGATGGGCTGTTTTCTATCCAAGATGAGGTTCTGCGCAGCAGCATGGTCTGGGAGTGCTGGAATGGCTCCTTTTGCAGTTGTACAGATAGCCCCGCAAGCATTAGCCACTTGTAGAGCATTCTTCAGTTTCGTTTCGTTCTCCAGAACTGAAGAATCTCTCGAAGCAGAATGAAGGAATGAACCAATAAAGGCATCACCAGCTCCAGTAGTATCCACCGTCTTCACTGAGTAACCTTTCACAGATCCTTTGAAGTTCTTGGTGAAGTATCTGCAACCCTTTTCCCCATCAGTTACCAACAGCAACTTCAAACCGTCGAACCAAAGTGACAAAACATTCTTCTCATCTGATGCATCCCCTTGGGTTAAAAATTCAACCTCCTCATCGCTAACCTTGATAACGTCTGCACTAGTCCAGATACTCTTGATACCTTCTCGACAAGCTTCAGCAGAAGGCCAGAGAGGCAACCTTACATTAGGATCATAAGAAAGCAAAGCACCAGCTTCCCTAGCAGCTTTCATGGCAGCCATGTGCGCAGAGCGACAAGGTTCTGTGATCAAGCTAATAGAACCGTAATGGAAGATTTTAGCTTGTTTGATCAAATCCATGTTAAGTTCTGATTCTTTCAACATCATGTCAGCGCTAGGGTTTCTGTAAAACATAAACTCCCTTTCTCCATCTTTTTTCAACGTAACGAAAGCCAGAGCAGTTCTTGCTTCTTTGTCAAAGCATACGCCTTCGGTGTTCACTTCATTCTTCTTCAATACATCAACCAACATATGCCCAAATTCATCATCTCCAAACTTTCCGATGAAAGCAGAAGAACCACCAAGTTTAGTAATGGCGCAAGCGACATTAGCAGGAGCACCACCCGGAGCTTTGACAAAACCAGCTGATTCTGCTAATGATACACCAGCAACATCTGGCACGAAATCAATTAACATCTCACCGAAACACACAACGTCTGACGATGACTTCAACATATTTCTAGTTAACTTCTTAAGCGAATTTGAAGATCTGAGATAATAGAATAGGTAGAGAGCAAAGACTAAAAGAGAGAAGAGTACAGTGATTAAAGAATAGTATGATCTGAGGATGGGGTTACGTTGAGTATTTATACTGATAACACAAAAACGAGTTATAAAAGAATTAGGATTAGTATCCGGTTATGACTATCCTTCGTTAATCCGTCTTTTGATGGAATTCTATTAACTTGCTAAATAAAGGAAAATCACCATATTATGAATCTTAGGATTCTGTTACGGCACTGGGCTACTTATGAATATTCTAAGGTCTAGCTAGGGTCGTGCAAGGGTGCATGCCATGCACAGCAGGCTCTGTTCTCCGTTGGGGTGAACATTTCGAATAATTTTTCAAACAGTTCACAGTGATTTATATAAAATTATGCCTGTATGTATGATTTTTTGAAGAGCATTTCGAATAATTTTTCATTACTTGTTGTATTGTTGTTTGCTGTGAAATATTTTGAAGGTCGGGCATGAGAAGCGATGTAGGCACTACGTAGTACCTTGGAAGCTCTTGTCCTTGCCCATGCCCATAGTGAAACATTTGAGAGAAATCCAAATTAGATCAGCATAAAAAATCCTAAAATACAAAATAATAAATTAGGAAATAGTGATACAAATTGCTTACCAGAGCACCTCCACCACAACTACAAGCTTTCTAAAGCTTTAGGAAGAGAAAAATGTGAAGATTTTTTAACATTTATTTTTTTTGTGAAGATCAGCAATATGTGAAGATTTCAAATTTTCAACATTTTTTTTTTGCTGGGTTTGATAAAGAAGGAATACGAATTCTACTCGAGGATCTTTAGGAAGAGAAAAATACCATTAGATATTGCAAATGCTAAACCTCATGGACTAATTATCTGTCTAGTTAATCATCACTACTGTAACAGCATAAAGCAAGGTGCCGAGTAAAAAAAAAAAAAAAAAAACAGCAGCATAAAGCAAGGTGCTACAAATACTGCAACCTTAACATGAAATATTCTCACTAATTTGAAACTTTAGGCCTCTTCTTAGAAGATTATAAATATAAAAGAAACACAATCTATGTTGTTGAATATATGGAAGATAACTTTACTGAAAGTTGCTAATTTTTATTCATTCATTCAGTAATTCACAGTCAGCCATTGGCATTATTAGGAACTGGGGTTTTCGTACGAACTTAGGACATCCATACATATCAGAAAAATTAACATGCTACGGAAATTTTAGACTTCCAAATGTATTTCCAGTCCTATTAAAAGGTCATAGACTTTGTAGGGATGACAAAGTTGGAACTAGGACAGAAGTATGCGGTTTTAAGTTTCCAGCACTAGAATGGTCTAATACGACCTGCACCAGCATGTTCTAAGTTGAAATTTCCTTAGCAGTCTGCGGTGCCTTAGTGACGCATAATTAGTATGCATCGCATTCTATCATTAAATAATGTCTAGTCACTAAGAAAATGCAGTGAAGACTCAACAAACCAATATAGCTTAGCCCAAAGCAAACAACACAGATATAAAGTTAAAGTTGGGCCAATTTTATAGAGACAATGTCAATAACATTTAGGTTCACGCAAAGGTTACTCATTAAGTCTGTAAAATGATATGAATATTACATCCAAAAATCAACGAAGATTACCAGTTTATATGTTTTCAGAGTTCGCATCCTCCTGGAGCTGCTCGAAAGAATAATCACGGCTTCTGGTCTCCTCAATTTCAACTGACGCCATTACGTTTGTATCTTCTTCCCCTAATTCTTTCAATGAAACTAAGGTGTTCTGGTGAGGGGATACTTGAAGAACCGAACTCTTAAACTTCAAAAGCGTTTTCGAGGTTGAAGTTCTTGTGTCGTAAATGCCGAAATTGTTATAACCGTAAGTTAAAACACGATCACTCTTTGTAACAGCAAACAATTGTCTAATGTCAATCCTAAACTGTTTACCCCAACCCAATGACTGATGTTCCTCTCCCTTATTCTTTTTCAATAGCCATATGTTATTATCCCTGACGCTTTCGACAAAATGATGAATACCAATAAACAAAAGCCCATCCAAAACCCCTAACCTAGTATGAAACCAATCACTGTATGGAGGCAAAGGAGGTGGTGAAATATGTTCACGAAACTGTTCCTCAGCCAAATCAAAGGTGATGATCATTTCGACTTTACTGTTTATCAAATAAAGAGCATCATTGAGTAAGATGCCTTGTCTCCATTCACTACGGGGTTCAAAATTGAAGTTTCCAAGGTTTCTCCAACCATTGCCAAAGCCTAGAGTGTAGATGTGAACTTGTAACTGGTTCTTCGACTCATGTATTCCTACAACTTTGTATTGATTGGTTGAAGAAACATAACCAAATCCGATGGAATATATGGGACTTTTTGGAAGCCTAACATATTCTCTGATGATAGGGTTACAAATCCAAACAGCTGAGTAGGATATGTGGTCAACAAGACAGATCAAGCCATTACAGGAACCAATGAACCTACTAGATGACTGCTACAGCAGTGGGGGCCGACCACGACACCTAACTAATTACATCACCTTTTGTTATTAGTATATTTTGGTACACGAGTATGTCATAAAGCCCTATAACCAAGATTGAGCAACCTAGATGAATCTTTGCCAACTATAACACCACAAAACACGCGCAAACAATGACATGTTTGAACCTAGATCACTCATTCAAAACAAGGTAGAATTTGTGTCCTTGTAATCCAAACGTTCAAAATAGGAATTTGGCTATATGACCCTTCAAAATACAAATTCGTGTATCATTTGTTTATGTATACAAATTTGAGATGCGGTATCTACAATGGATGCATATATAGCAATAGTTCAAATTGTTCAACTTCTTCCTAAGCTACAGATAGAGAAAGATAGCCCCACCATTGTTATTCCTCCATAACAAACAGTCAAAGACTGAGAAGCATCGACAGGGACAAAGACACGGGACGCCGACACCACCGGCAACTTCTCAGAATACTACACAAAGTCACAAATGTATATATATACTTTAATTTTGGCTTAGGTAAGTTTTAGAACCATGTTTTAGGCGATGCAAGAAAATTTCAAGGAATACAAAATGATTGTACTAGCTTGGATGGGTGATAAGGGGTATCTAAAAATAGGTAAATTACTTAGTTATCCTCGATTAATTTATTAATATAATGAGCCAACGAGGACATATTATTGGAAACCACAGAAGATTCATTACATAGCGGTAGTAGGCAGCCGAGCTACGATCTGAAATTAATATTTATTAATAATTATTTCTAATTATTTTTTTAAAATTAAATTTTTTATTTTTTTTATTTTTTGAAAATATTTTTTTTTAATGAATACTAAGTGGCACTATGACATATATAGTTTATTTTTTTCTTTAAATAAAAATTAATTTTCTTTATTTTTTAAAAATTAAATTTCTTTAAATAAAAAAACTAGAATTTTTCGGTAGTTACGGAATGAAGTTCGGCTTATAATTAAAAAAATTATCAGCCGAACTACTCTTTTTTTTTCACTCTGAAGGTGCGATGAACAGTTCGGCTAATAATTAAACACGAAAATGATAGTCGAACTTCACTTTATGAAAAACAACACTAAGTTCGGCTGTCATATTTTTTTCTCGAATCAGCCGAACCTAAGTTCGGTAATTACATAGTGAAGTTCGGCTGCTAACGTGTCAGCCGAACCTAGTGTGTTGTAAATGTAAACAAAAAAACAAAAGAAAACAAAAAAAATCTAAGAAAAAATTAAAAAAATTAAATCGAAATAAAATAAAAATAAGAATAAGGACAGTTTTTCCATTAAACAAAATATATAGATAAGAGCTTTAAGGACTACTACTTAATAACCCGTTTTTTTCCTTATTTGATTCGCCCATAAAGTTTTCTGTACAACCTAAAACGGGGTTCAATTTTTTATACATGGAAAAATTGAGAACCAGTTGATGTTAATTACTAATATACCTAAGCCCACTAGAAATACTATCCACGTCCATAGTGTAGAAGCATCAGACGTGGCATGTAACCAAGACTCCAAGGGTAATTCTGGTAATATATCTACCCTTGAAAACCTAAGCAGTAGAATAACCCATCTCATTCTCCAGTCTCCACTTTTCCTCCGCCTCTTTCTCTGCTCTTGTAGTACACATGACAGTTTGTCAATCTTCATTTTCAAACTATCAATAACAACTCGGCATCATCAAATCCATAGTTCCTTCACTATATAATTGTGTTTGTATATCATTTGTATACAAATTATAATAATTTTCAATTTTCATTTATAGATGATCAGAATGCTTCCTTAGATTCAGTTCAATTTTTATGAAACAGTAAGTGGTTGAAATTCAGAAAAATTGAGCTATCTCACATGTCGTGACCTTTGATCTCTGGCTTTGTGATCTTTCTCATATTGTTGTTTCAACTTCTTCTGTGAAATGTTGTGGAAGAATTTGGGGTAATTCATAAACATAAGTTTTTTTTTTTTTTTAAGTTTTCATGTGTTAGGGAACGGGTGTAAGTAGGACCGAATCGGTCACATGGGTTTGGATGCTGCAACCCGACCCGAAGTTCAATCTTCCGACCCGAATTTCATCTTCTTCTCCGCACGACAGACAGTTGAAGAACTCAGAAAAACAGAGATTTTTTTTCGATTGCAGTCCGAATCATCTGATTAATATGATGGTTTTTTTTAATAATTTTGAACTCCAAATATGTTTGTTTGATTGTAGTTGATGGATAAATCTAATCAATTTGCTTGATTATCTCAAGATGAATCTTAATTTCACGAAATCAAAACCTATTTTATTTTATTTTGTACAAAAAACGTGACAGACAAATGCAGTTTTAAGTGACCATATAGAAGGCCTCCTTAACAGTCGGCAAAAATACTTAAATGGAGGGGCGAAATTAAACCTTGTAATTCTCTGAATGGGTGTTGTTGACGAACCATGATTCTCAAAATAGTGAAATTTTCCACCAACAGTAAAAGCAATAAAACCCTTTTTAACTTACCAGAATAATCAGTAGCAGAATCAGAAGGATGGTTGTAAGTGCATCTTGGAGAATGAGGGACGATGAGAAACAACACTTCTCCACTTTGTGCAAACTAGCTTGTAATCAAGCACCAATTCAGCTGGTAAACGAGTTAAAATGTCTAACGTAATCTTGTCGGGAAGAATTTTAAAGTAAACCATGAATGGACGATGAAAATCTTCTTAAAAGTGATGGAAATTGGGGGTTTTAGGGTTTGCGGAAACAAAGAGTAAAGCACGGAAATGGAAAAAAAAACAAAAAAAAAGCACGAAATGTGTGAAAGAGAGAGCCGTGCCTTTGTCTCGCATACGAGAAGAGGAATGGATTGTTATCTCCACACACACATTTTATATTTTGGCAGCCATATACTTGTGGGGCATACAATTACATACACCCAGACATTTGGCCGACTGCAAAAATTATTTGGGCTCATACTCGAGTCAACACTGATTGACTAAATCTCACAGCTAATTTGATTTGAGTTCCGTCTTCACTCTGGTGCATTTGACTTGGAATGATCTCATATTTGAATTATTTGATAAACAAGTTTGTTTTGAGTTCCAGGCATATTAATTTATTTTTATTTTTATTTATTATTTTGGTTTTGTGCTGTATTACGAACTGGTATGGGGATCATGGAATTACCTGATTGCATCCTAGAGCGCAAAATTAATGGGGAAACAAAACCTTCACGTGCCTCCTAGAGCTAAAGAATTGGAAGCTTTAATGGGGAGCAGAGGTAGTTGTTTATAAACTTCAATGAGCAGCATGAGCGATTTAATTGCAGCTTGGTGGTGGCTCTGGAAAAAAATAATACAGCTTCCATCAGGGATGGTGGTGCAGCCACCCCCCATAGCACCTGGCTCGAGGTTAAAATTAAACAAAATTAAAAGTGGGATTCAAACCAATGTGTTCATAATATAGAGAATTTAGCTCTGAAGAGCAACTATACAATACCTGTAAACCAAGTAAACCACGTAACGGTGACCAAAAAACACCCAACAAGCTTCTACTGAGTATAACTGGACATCCCCAGAGCATATCATACTCTGTACACCGATTCCATAGATAAGAAGTGGAGACAACATAAACGGCTTACAAACACAAACTAGAAAGACGCTAACGAAATTATACATACAGACAACACGCCAATACAACTGGCAACCTGGAAGATGCAAGAACCCGCTGACACACAAGAAAAATATCTAGCCGCCATCTGCACAACAGCCCCAGCATACCGATTCGATTCCTCCTTTGCCGCGCCAACGAAGCTGCACCACGAACCCAAAAAACACCACCCCACCTACTAAGAGTTTAAGAGACCTCCAGCAGCCAAAAGAAAACATACCCACAGCCAACCTGAGAAAAAACTTGAGAAATTGCAACCCTAGCACAGAAGCAACACCAACATCATCTCGCCCCTATCCCTTGTAGCCAGAGAAGAGCAACCATAAAACCTTCACTCGGATAATCACCAAGGCAGCACCAAATGGAAGCAACATCAGAGAGTTGAGAATTGGAGAAGGGGCCTTGAATTAGACAACAGGAGTCACCACCATGACAGCAGCGCAACCAACAAACCATCAGCACCCCCTCATGACAAATTGACAATGCTCAAAGATTGGTGGAATTGGAGAGCCAATGTGAATCCCCCCACCGCCAAACAATCATCACCACCATACAAATTTTTCACCTACAGGGGTCACCACCATCACAACTAGCTAGTCATGGCAATATCGAGCTCACGGACAAATGTTTTCCCAAGCTGAAGGCTGATGCGTTCTTGTTGCTGTGCAAAATGATAGTACAATTTCCTTCAGGAATCTGGGTAGATAAATTCAAGAACCATAATTGTTGCCCAATGAAATGCATTATGCTCTAGTTAGTAATCACAAAGATACTAAATTCACATATAATGCAGTTTGGAAGCCTTTAAGAGGACCTCATCAAGCAAAATATGAAGTAAATGTCATGAACCTTCCATTAGCACGCAGTCAACTTTCCCTTAAAACTAAAATTGCTTGCTAACTACAGTCTGATAACAGCTTTTGATTAGTGTAAGAGTGTGCTTTCGGAAAATGATAAATTATGTTGGCAATTTCTAGCCTGGAATAAAGACTGAAGTCCCACAACCTATTATATTTGGTCGCTGTATCTCCATTCCCATCCCTGCTTCTTCACATATGTTAGTCAATTCCCTTCAGTCCATCAAAAGTATTCTAAGCAATAGTAACATAAGATTTGTTAATAACAGTAAAATGATTTTGTCGCAGCATGATAATAACAGCTGACAATTTTTGATGGCATGTATAAATGTCCCTCTAGGCAAATGTTAGTTTAGATTGATATCGGGGAAGAGAAATAGAGCACCTAGGAAAACCTAGATTTGATGTTGTACACGAAAATCAGTATACTACATTGTATGTGGACATGGGCCTGGATCTAGGGTGATTCTCAGAACTAAGTGAACTGCCCTTCAACACTAATTTATCTTTCAAGGTTCATTCGGAGTTTTATGGGTACCGATTAATGTTTGGTCCACTTATCATACACAAATCATTCAAGCAAGTTTAAACAAGATGGAATAAAATGATGACATAATGTGTGGACAAATAGTGACCAAAAGTTACCTAGTGTTAGGTCTTCATGAAAAAAGATCTTTACACTTCCACATCTATCCAAAAGTTGCCAAGATCACATCTATCCACGAACCAGAAAGATAGAATGCCCTTAAATTGGGAGTTCCTGCTTCGGATGAAAGATAAATCAGATTTCCGTGGAGGTCTCAATAGACACTCTCATCTTAGATGCAAATTCAGCAATAGTCCTGCAACAGAAAATTTGTGTTAATAGCAACAGAAGATCATTGACAAGATTCTATCCTCCCTGCCTGTACATATAGACCCATAAAAATATCAGCATTTTCACATGTATAAACCCGACTAGTTCAAACCTTACGTGAAGAAAAACAACACAGCGAGCTGGAATTACAGGTCATGGGTCAAGAATGCTCGAGCCTAACACTGAGATGTCCTACTAATTTATAGTTCAGGTCTACCACCAATACAGTAGAAACTCTTTTAATTAATATTCGATTATTTAATAAACTCTGTTAAATAATATTTTTGGCCGGTCCCGAGTCTGGGACAACATGCCAAATTAATAATTCGCTAAAATTATAAGATAATACTTTTTTGATTACCCATGTAGGCCCATATGAAATATAAATTAATAATGCATTATATATATATATTCAATACATTAATGATTTCATCGGTCATTGTTGATTTTTAACACCTTTAAGATGAGAAGTCATATTGTGTGTATGATTTGTTTGTATTAGTAGTATGATTTAATATTGGATTTATATAAAATATTTTTTTATTTGTTAGTAGTATGATTTCATATTGTATTTCTATATGAATTTTTTTTATAATAAATAAAAATTTATTTAGAAAACATGATTTGATATTGTTTTTATAAAAAAATATGATTTGGTATTGATATTGTGTTTATATAAGAAATGAAAAATATGATTGGATACTATGTTTATAAAAATATGATTTGATATTGATATTGTATTTATATAGGAAATATAAAAGATATGATATGGCATTTTGTTTGTATATAAACTAATTATTTGATATGAAATTTATCTATAAATTAATAAAGTATTAATTAATTTATCGGTTAATTAATATTTCTCTTAATTAATAAATTTTGATGGTCCTGACAGCATTAATTTATAGAGTTTCTACTGTAGTTAGATAAATGTAAGCCAACCATAAAATGTTACTGCACTTTAATTGTTCTACCCACCTGGAGAGAAGATCATGAGAAGCATCCGCAGCGCCTAAATTTCCTGCAATGACATCAACGTAATATTCGTTGGAAGAAATATAAAGAGAGTGGCTGGACAGGCTTCTCTATCGAGCAAGGTACTCGTATGGCTTCAACACAAATGCTTTCTGCTGAAGGGTTCCCATTAATTACAGCCTCCAATAGTATCCGGAGAGCACGGGTTCTGCTTCCAAATCCAAAGCTTTCTCTCATCAGTAGCTACTGAACCAGATAACATAGCAGCCCTCATTATAAGTAGGATACTTAGCAAGTGATCAGTTTCCACTTTCCGATTGATGGATTTACATAATTCATTAACCTTCTGATCAGTAGAAAGAATGGACACAGGAACCAAACCCCAAAAATGATCTCTTCTCGTTAATGCAGCTCGTAAGTGGCCAGTCAGCGGATGAGCAGATATAAGAAACTTTACCACACAATTCAAAAACAGAATTGCGCTAACTTATAACTAGGTAAAAGAGAATTTAACAAGATAAATCAAATAAAAAATGGGTTCTGAACCAATATCAACAGATGAAAGACACAAAAAATGATCTTTATTGCAGGGCAAGGTAACAGAAAACAACCACTTGACAAGTTCCTAAAACAAGCACTTTTGTTGAGTACTGAAAATGAGATGCAGAAAATAACATGAAATAACGATGCTGAAGCTGTCAAACCAGAGGAAGAAGGGAAAGAAAAACACAGTTCTACACAAATCGCAAAGTTTTGAAAACTAAACCAAGTGCTGGGAATTCTAGTCATCTAATCTACCTAGGAGACACAAAGTGTGTTCGGACCATGACTAGCAACAGATACTCTCTTTTAGGGTCTTCTTTTATCATGGCAGTAGTAAAACTGATCTACATTTACAATCACCCATTCCGAGAAACATAAGGGGGTCTTGCTAAACATTCATTTTGCTTGTAAAGTTCATTGCTTCCTAGAAAAGAATATTCTTATGGTAAAACTAAAAATCACATACAAAAAGATTTCTCATTTTCTAATAAACACAAGAACAAATTTACTTCCTGTAAGAAATTAGAATTAAGAAACTTTGCAATTTATCAGAAGGATAATCATACATCAGGGTAGCACATCTTAACAGAAACCCAAACAATGTAATTTTCTCATTTCCCAATTCTAATTACAGAGTCTTAGAGCTTCCATAAGGTGATGTAAGGCCAAAAAAGAAGAACAGAGAAACAAGAAAATGAAAAGGAAACCTTGTTTAGCAACACAAATTGCATAAAGCTAAGACTCCACCAAATGATATTTGCACATTGATGTTTCCTGCGCAATACCTAGAAATCAACAAACAGGATAAGGTTCAAATTTATGAGAAGATGGATAAATTACGTTCAGCTGATGATACCCTAAGTAGGCCAACATACTGTATTACAGGAGGACTAACGTCCCTTCTAAGCAAAACACTGAGTGAATCCTTTTAAGAAACAAGGATCAGATTGTTACTATTGCATTCACACAAAAACGAAAAAAATAGTAAACTCAACGTAGATTACCAGTCTCTAAGCAGATGTTTTCAGGATTCGCATCCTTCTGGGGCTACTTCATAAGAATACTCACGGCTTCTGATCTCCTCAATTTCAACTGACTCCATTACATTTGTATCTTCTTCGCCTAATTCTTTCAACGAAACTAAGGTGTTTTGATGAGGAGATACTCGATAAAGCCAACTCTCAAACTTCACAAGCCTTTTCGAGGTTGAAGTCTTCATGTCGTAAATGTTGAGATAATAGTAACCACCATAAGTTAAAACACGATCACCCTTCAAAATGGCAAACAATTTGCTTTGGTCAATCCTAAACTCTTTACTCCATACCAATGACTGATCATGTTCCTCTTCCTCTTTCATGTCATGAGTGGCATAATTTTCTTTCAGTAACCATATGTCATTAAATTTGTCTCCTTCGATATCTAGACCAATTGCAAAAGATAAAACCCCATTCACAACCCCAATCCTAGTATCACAGGAATCACAGTCCTGTGGCAAAGGAGGTGGTGACAGATGTTCAAAAAACTTCTCCTCCGCCAAGTCAAAGGTGAAGATCATTCCCAATGTGGTGTCCAGCCAATAAAGAGCTTCATTGGCAAAGACACATCGATCCCATTCCCTGCCGAAACCAAAATTAAACTTCCCAAGGTTTCTCAACCATTTCCACTGCCTAGAGTGTAGATATATAGTGCTATATTACTGTTCGACACATGTATTCCTACAACTTTGTAGTCATCTGCTGAAGAAACATAACCAAATCCGATGGTCCAATTTCTATACTGACGAAGGTTACAATAGTTGTTAACTTTAGGAAGCACAACGAATTCTCTAGTAATAGGGTTACAAATCCAAACAAGCGGGCCGCGAGCCAAACACATCAATCCATTGCATGAACTAACAAATACAGAATCTCTAATCGGAGATGTTAAATTAATCCTTCTAATTCTCTGAATAGGGTTTGTTGATTCATCATCATTGTATTCGAAATAGTGATATTTATCATCAGAATTAATAGAATCAGCAATGAACCCAAACTTACCAGTATCATCAGCAGCAGCATTAGAAGGATTATTGAGATAATGGAAGTGCATCTTAGTGAATGATGGATGATTAGAAACAAGATTTCTCCAATTTGAGCAGACTAATTTGCATTCTAGAACCGATTCTGTTGGTAAGCGAGTTAAAATGTCTAGTGTACTCTCCACAGGGATACTCTCGAAATAATCCATGAAAAACTTCTGGAGGAAAATCTAGGGTTTAAGAAAATTGGGGTTTTGGGGTTCAGAACTGAAGAAAGAGTACAGGTATGAAGGTGAAATGAAGCGCTTTTTGAGGGATGTGTTGGTTTTTGTATCGGAATAGATATACCCTTGCCCGGGTTTTGTGAAGAACCGAAAATAGTTGAAACCATAATATTGGGTTTTGACTGGACTAGACTGGTAAAAGTAACTTCAGTAAAATGTTAAATTCACTATGAAATGATAGGGACAATGTGCTACACCGACTTCATTGTGCTGGCAGTGAATTTTGAATTTCATCTCTTTCTAGAGTAAGGGTTGGGGTTCACATTTGTTCATAGATCGGGCAACTCTGTGGCCGACAAACTGGCGGTAGAGGTAAGAAAATCTTTCATTTTTAACGGTTAGAAGGAGAATTTACCGGCTTTCTTAAATATGTTTATTAGAATAGATAAGTTAAGTAACCAGGGAGAGGGTAGTAGCAGTACCAATGGTTTATTGTCTATAGCTCATAAAATGCAATGTCCTTATATGATATGCATTTGGCTTTTAGTAATGCATATCTCTTTTTTGTAAGACCCCGGGAGAGCCTGTCTAAAACCCCGGGAGATCCTGTGTTACAAAAGGAGTAGAGCTATCTAATATCGATCCACAGGAGGATTTTTTGATATTAGATTTATCTACTGATAGCTGATGTTGAATACAAGAAGGAGGGATGTTTTCCTGTAAAACAGTAGAATTTAAAGGCCTAATTTTTTTTGCTAAAGTGTATGCCACCATATTTCCAAGTCTTGGAACAATATAAAAATCCAAAAAATATTTGCATAAGTGTATTAATCTGTCTGCTTCATCTAAGTAGGCTTTGGAACGCCAAGAGATGTAAGATTTTTTTCCTTGAATGTAATTAAAGAGGCTTTCACAGTCTCCTTCAATGTTAAAGTTTTCCAGACCTTTCTCCAGCACCCAAATAGCTGCATGTAGCACTCCTAAAGCCTCCGCTTCTTGTGGGTCTAGGGTTGATGACTGACCTGCTTTTCCTCCTCCTAAGTTGCCTACATCATCTCTTAGAATTACAGCATAACTTGAAGGTAAAATGTCAGAAATCCAAGCAACATCAACATTAATTTTAAGATTATCCTTTAGGGGGGTACCTTCCAAACTGGAGTTAGAGTTTTCGTATGTTGTTTTTTAGTTTTGTCCTGTGTACTACTTCTTTTTTACCAGAAAGCAACATATCCTTGTATTTCTATAGCCAAGGTCTTAGTTGGTGTTGATTTTTTTTCAAAAACCCTGTTGCATCTTTCCTTCCAAATGAACCACATCTTAGTAAGCATTAGTTCTAAAGAAATCTCTTTTCTAGGGTTATTGATCCAATCCTTACAAAATTCTAAAAATGTACTTGAACAATCTATATTATGAGAGATGCGATTAGGAGCTGAATTCCATACTTCTTTAGCATAAGAGCAGTGTAATAAAAGATGTTCAGTAGTTTCGATTTCAGTTCCACATATGGTATAATGAGGTTCAACATCTTTCACCTTTCCACACAGTTTAAACTTAGTAGATAAAGCATTTTGAAGACACTTCCATAGAAATACTTTAATTCTTTAAGATATATCTAGTTTCCAAACAGCTATCCAAAAAGAGTCAGGCAAATCTAGACTAATTATATCAATACCAGTTTCATTCAATTTGTCATATAAGGATTTCACTGTGTAGTCCCCTGATTTAGTTAAGGTCCATCTTTGTTGATCTTTCTTAAGAATGTAATTCTTGTCTTTAAAGAGATAAATTTTTCTAATCTTAGAGGCAATATTATCAGGAATAACTGAGTTTATGATGTTAAGATTCCAAGAACTAGTTTTCTGATCTATTAGGTCTGAAACTAAGGTAATGTGATTATTTTGTGTGGTACTAAAGTTTTCTAGGGTTTCAGTTAATCCAGGTATCCATTTGTCATTCCAAATACTAATATCGTGGACATTTCCAACTTCCCAGATACTATACTTATAGATAAGTTTTAATCCTTGACTTATACAGTTCCAAGTTCTGGAACCATTAGTTTTAGCTTTAGCTCTTAGGGGTTATATGGTTCTAAAATATCTAGAGCCCATAGTTTTGACTCAAAGAGCATTTGGCTCCTTAACTAACCTCCAAGCTAGTTTAGCATGCATTGCAAGATTGAATTTACGAGCATCCTTAAAACCTAGTTCCCCTTTCTGAATAGGCTTGCAGAGGCTTGGTCATGCCTTAAGGTAAAAACCTTTTCTTCCTGTTTCTTTTCCCCACCAGAAATCTGTATGTATTGCGTTAATTTTAATTGGTAGCTTTTTGGGTAGGATAAACATCCCATCTGGTAAGTAGGGATACTAGATAAGACTGCTCTATTTAAGACAGATCTGATGGGTTGAGAAATAACTAATCCTTTTCATCCTTTGGATTTAGATTTCATTCTTTCTAAAATTGGTGCTAAAGTTTTTATTTTGGATCTATCCATAAATAGTGGAGCTCATAGATAAGGGTCCTTAAGGCTTATATGTTTTATTTGCAAGAGTTTAGACATCATTCTCTGATGTTTTGGTGCCACTTTTCTACCAAAGAAAACCCCAGACTTTTCAAATTTAATAAGCTGACCAGATGCTTTACTAAAAATTGCTATAGTGTCAAGTAAATTCCTACATTCTACAAGATCAGCTTTCACAAAGAGGAGGCAATCATCTGCAAAGTAAAGATGTGAGATTGTTTAACTCTTGGGAGTTATCTTGACCCCATGTAAAATCTTCTTACTCTCTTGATGAAGAAGAAGTCTAGAAAAAATCTCCATACATATAATGAATAAGTATAGGGAAAGAGGATCTCCTTGGCGCAGGCCTCTAGAAGGGTAAAAAGCCTCAACAGGAGAGCCTTAGACATGTCAATTTTTAATACCAAAAGAAGTTAAGGATGAAAGAAGAAAATTCCCGTTGACTCTATCAAAAGCCTTAGACATGTCAATTTTTAAATTAACCTAGGCCACCAGTTCTTGCTTTCTTATTTTTAAAGGAGTGTATGATTTCATGTGCTACTATAATATTATCATAAATTTGTCTAGAAGAAAGAAAGGTTGGCCGAAAGGAAGAGATTATTTTTGGTTTTCCCTATTTCCTATCCCCACTTTTCCTATTTCCCATCAACCTTAATTCCTATCCTTAATTTTCCTAAGTACCACCCATATAAAAACTCATGTCCTAAATACCATCTTTTTACTTTTTACTTTTACACCCAACAGTAAAACCGCCCTACAACCAGAAAAACAAATAGTAATCACTTACGTTTCCATCTCCATCTCCACCATCACCGACCAGTACCTATTCTGGTTCATCTGCATAGCTCATCATCACCTTCTGTGAAATATAAGGAAGGAGAAAGTTTGGGGTGTTATGTAGGCTAGGTGGACGAGGGGGACCAGGCCATCATATTACTCAAAATTGGTTGCAACATATGATAAGTTAATGATTTACACTGTACTAACAGCCAACATGATCATCTACTAGTTTTTTTTTTAAGCAGCTGCTACTACCTCGAGCATTTGCTAACCAAAGGAAAATCATTCAGTGAAGAAAACGAGAGCTTGGTAATTCTATCAAGTTTCCTGCTGCTTGTTGGTTACTGTACTATTTTAAACCTAGCTTTAGGCTGACAAGAAGCTATGATGTTGGTTTTGTAGTGTATATATGTGGTCATCCTAATTTTCACTGTTATTCCCAAGCCATCCATAATCCTAAGTAATTTTAGCAAGTTATTGGTAATTTTCCTGAGTTTAGAAAAACCAAAAACCTCTATCCCAAGATAATGGCAGTGAATCCAAACTGAGCTGTAGGACAACCTCCTTAGCAAAACCTACTGTACAATATTAACTGTGTAATTCGAGTGCGATTGATAATGAAGCAAAGGTTTAGATATTTTTCCCTAAATCTTTCATAACGAAATCACCCATGAAAATGGTTTACCGGTTAATCGCCAAATAATTCATCTACGTCTCGGCAAATTAAATGACAAAAAGATAAAGAAATAGGTGTATTGTAACTGAAAAAGCGGGGGTCTAACAACCTCACCCAATATTTCGCTTAGCAATCTGTACGGACTAATTCCAATATACTTTGACCTGAAAACCGAACCAAAAACCAATGGAAAACCGATAAGTATAGGTCGTTGATTAAAATCGGATAGATTTAATACCCCGTCCATCTCACACTTTGTAAACCTAAGTTCTACCCTTACCCCCAAACGAGTTCATTTTTTCTATTCTTAATCTCTTCGTCTCCAGTCGGCAGTCACCAGAAGAATCTTCTACACCACCACCATCTCCATCCGTAATGAAACCAGTACCACCACCATTTGTTTACTAGTTTGCTTCTCCTTCTATTTCTTCTTCTCCTCTTTTTTCTTCTTCTTCTCAATCTTCTCACTTCTCATATGTACTGAAAATTGAAATACTCAATCTTATAAACATCTTCTCACTTGTCACGTAACCAAATCGATTATCTAAGTCGACTATTTTCATCATTACAAGGTACTTCAACTCGATGATGATGATAATTTTGCTGATTTAAGCTTATAATTTATAATTTTAAAAACTAGGGTTTACTAAATTGATTTTGCATAATTGATTTTGCGGGTTCCCTTTGATTCAATCATGGAGGATTCACAATCTAACACCCGTTAGTTCCTATTTCACAACTAGTTTGGGTTTGATTCTGGTTTTGATAATTAGTTTGTGCATTTTGATTATCAATTTTTTCAGTATATACTTGGGAGAAAAAGTGGTCATAGCCAACTAGTTTAGAATGTATACAATATCATACGTACCATTCCCTGTACATATGATATACATTAACGAAAATGTTAACCAGCTTACGACAGAGACAAGTGACTAGCATGTGTCTAGGGTCATGTGTTCCAAATGAGTGCATCAACTAGACATTAGCTTGACAGTACAAGACTAGTTAAACAAATTTAGATTCAGACCTTTAGTACATTAAAGGGTAGTATTACTTATTTAGTACCACAAGGTGTAAACAGAAAAGTAGATATAGTAGCTAGCTAAGAGTATAACTTGCAAGTACAACATGTGTTCCAAAAACAAAAACTGCACTTTGTAATCTCTAGTGTTGTATTCATATATTAACATATATGTTATTAAGATTATTCCATATGTTATCGGATGGTGTCATATTATGTTGACACCTTGAGTACGTAGTACAACTAAATATAAATTGGTGTCAGTCACGTATACGGAAAGACCCAAACAAAAATCCTACTAATGGAAAGAGATATATTGGTTATACCCATCTCTTCGGTAGCATCCGAATCTTCCTTTAGCACTGGGAGACGTATTCTCGATCCATATCGAAGTTCTTTACTTCTCACAACAGTTGAGGCATTGATTTGTGCTCAAAATTGGTTGAAGATGCCGATTGATCTTGATATTTCTTCCTTTGGACCAGAAGAGGAAGTTAATTCAGGTATTATTTAATTTGTTAATTTGTTTGTAGAATTTTTGGACACTCACTGTATACTACTAATTGTGCATTTTTCATTTCATAATTTTTGGACACTCTCTCTAAATCCATGTTCATAAACATAACAGATGATGATATTGAGGACTAAGGAGTACCAAGGTAATTCATCTCACCAATAGCATTATCCTCCAAATATCTTTACTCTTTCTTTCTATCTTTCTTTCTTTTCACTGTTACCATTTTCATGTATTGCTTGCCATCATGATAAGTAGAGATACCTGAATTAGATTCTAACTATCAGTTGCTTGCCATCATGTATTCCTTTCATTGTATCCTCTAGTTTAACTGTTTTGTGAATGGTCACTTGGGAGCATTATAATAATTGATGTTAGTTGATTAATGCAGTTAAAACACATCAGTAACCCTGGAAACTGAAGCTATCAGTTGATTTTGTGGATGCATAGCTGGAAAGTGTTGATGTTGTTTAGCTACTATGGAGACTGTGGATGTTTAAGTGGCATTGGTTTAGTTTATTTGTTTTATTTAAGTTTTTGTGAAACTGAAAGAAGATATAATCTTTATCTTTTGAATTGTGTTTCAGAATGTTATGAATTCTGATTGTGTATAGAATGTGAATGTCTGTAGCCTGTAGGTAGGTTTAAAAATCTTTGAACTGTGTTTTTTTTTTTATAGATTTGAACTGTCAGTTTCCTGAAACTGACATAGCAGCCGGTTAACCGGTATCCGATGGAATAAACCGAAACCGGCTAAAACCATTAAGAAACCAAACCAATGGTTAATGGTTCGGTGATGGTAATATTTTTTAGAAACCGATAGTATTGGTATTGGTTTTGTTTGGATGGAAACCGAGCCGAAACCGACCATGAACAGACCTAACCGCGAAACAATGTATGAAAGCAAAACTTTTAGAAATCCCAATTCGCATATAACAAAATCTAACACGAAACTAGTAAGTTCTGGAAATAATATTTACCTGAATAGAATGAATAAAATGCATGCCTCTTTAGCCTTTTAGGGTCTACTACATTCACCATTTAACTTATATTTCTTCGTTGGTTCTCTTTTGTTTTCTGCAATTATAAACTGCATTAGATCCCAATTCTACCATATTATAAACAACACTTTCCAAACTTCTATTAGCTAATGAATCTCGTACAATATAACAAAATAAGTTATGTTGAGAAAAATGTTTGCAAGTGCAGATCAATAGTATAACATTAAGCAAAAAATCTCGTAGATATTATAATATACCGAGTGAAAACCCAATAGATATGGACGAGTACCGAATGAAAATATAGTACATAACAATATGTACTGAGTGAAAATCTAGTATATATCGACATGTAGTGAGCGAAAACCTAATAGCTTTTGACTATTTTATGTAGAATTAAAATGTAGTTAATGCATGGATGATAAGAAAATTGTTCCTTATTCCAATGAGCTTTTAGGGATGCAAATTTAATTATCTTACCAGATACTGGTCAGAGCAGCGTCATCTAACTTGCGATGAAGTTTAACACCAAAACCCTAAGCAATCACATAGAATGGATAAATACAAAGCAACATACACAAAACACGCACAGTCAGATTCAAAATTCATTGTTAAAAGTGAGCGGAAGAATTAAAACGTCGTATTATTACCTTCACAACCAACTTGTATATCTTCCCAATAACCAAAGTACCCTGAATACAGAACAAAAGAAAAACGGTATATGTAGATCATATAATAAATCTACAATGGGACTGTATGTGAAAAGACGAGGGTACCCGAATACACCACAATCTTTAAAATTATCCACCTATAAGTCCTCTTACCGAAAGTGATTGTCTATGGACAAAGTCGAGACAATACGACAAATCGGTATTCACACTTTGTGTGATTGTCTATGGATACAAGATCAAGACAATACAACAACCAAAGTGTGATTACTTGATACAAGATCAAGACAAATCGGTGTTCACACTTTCTCTAAAAGCATAGACTGTTCTTCCATCTCCAGTTAGCCAGATATGAAATTTCCTAACCCATTCAATGCCTTTACATATACTCTTCCATATAGCAGTGCCTTTGTCAGAGATGTCATCTTGAAGAATATTGTCTTGTTTGAAGTATTTTGCTTCTAAAAGAAGAGCCAATTTCTTATCTTTTTCATGTATTAATCTCCAAGCCAGCTTTGTGATAATTGTTTCATTGAAAATTCTTAAGTTTTTAAAACCTAAGCCTCCCCATCTTTTAGGAATTGAAACAATGCTCAATGATATGAAGTAAAATCCTTTTCCATTACTTTTGTTACACCAGTACTTCCTTTGAGTTGCTTCTAACTGATTTATTGCCTGTTGTGGAAGGATAAAACACCCCATCTGAAACTGAGCCATTGAGTTTGTAACTGACTGAATTTGTGTACTTCTTCCTGCTTGATTTACCATCCAATCTTGGCAGTACTGAAGTCTTTTCTGCATCTTTTCTTGAATATTACTGAAACATTTAGTTTTTTCTCTGCCTATGAAGAGATTGATTCCCAAATACTTCTCATCTAAAAGCATAATGTTCATACCCATTATTTCACAGATGTTTGTTTTGATTTCTTCACTTAATCTTTTACTGAAGTGCGGACTTGACTTGTTAAGGTTAACCATTTGGTCAGAGACCTTGCAGAAATTGTGAATAACCCTTTTAAGATTCTATAGAGGATCTGTTAGTTGTAGAAAACAAAATGATGTCATCTGCAAAGAATAAATGGGATATCGGAGGGCCATTTCTTGCAGGATAGATAGGTGATACATGCATTTATGTGTCTATTTTCATCTCTATTGTGTATATTGTCAGTACCCATTTTTGTACTTATTTTGGTATTTTATCTCTTTGTAGTTGTTTTTGGAGAAATAAGCTTTTGCGGCGAAATTGGCTCGAAAAGTTGATAAATGCAACCCAAGGGACGAGTGTTATGCGGACTCCAGCAATGGATAAGGGGCGACACCCGGATAAGGAGTAACCTTTCCCATTCACGTTCAAATTCTTTTTTTGGCGGGAAACCAAAACCAAAACAGAAAACATGTTTCTGGCAGTTTTGGTGGTAGTGATTTGGAGGAGTTTGAGGTCGACCAAACCTATGATTTTCATAGGATAGACTCCTTATGGGTCTAGGAATCTAATATGGGTGTTTAAATCAATTAAACTGGGCTCAATCGACGGATTTTTATCTCAACAGCAAAATATGGAAAGTCACGTATGTGACCTGTTTTAGGAAATTTTAGAGAGATTAAAGTTCTATAAACCTTCCCAAAGATTGGTATCTATCTAAGGAAGAGTTTAGAATCAAAAGGAAAGGTCAGAAACGCATATAAATTCTAAAACAAGAAATTGCTGCAACTTGGCCGTGAAGAGAAGGGAAGAGATTTTGGAGAGATTTAATCGCTCTTTTTGATATAAATAGATTGGTTGGGTCATATAGAAGGGGTGTCGAGAGTTTGGGGACGTTAGGAGGGCTGGGAAGTGAGAAATCAAGACGAACAACAAGCTTCTTGCTGCTGTTTGCTGCTGCTGCTGAAGAAGAAGAAGCTGAAGAACATAAGACGCATAGAACAGTCGAAAAAACATATCGTTCTTCAACAGCAGAAACACTTATCGTTTATAAACAGCACTTCATTGAAACAGTGATTTCTGTAACGCCATAAAAGCGTTGCAGATTCGCTATATTATTATTCTCCTCCAATAAAAACAGCTTTTTAGCCATGTTTCTATCTTTCGAGCGTATTTTCACCATGAAGAGCTAAACCCCAACACTGGGATGACGGAGGAAGACGAATATCATACTTGGGGTAATTTTATTAATTCTTTTTAAAACTTTTGCATTAATTTTAATTGAAATTATGATTTGAATTAATTGGTTGTCATTTAATTTGATGATGTATGCTTAGCTTAGGTGTTTTGATACATCATGCTTAGGATTTACAATCAATTTTTTGAAGTGGTAAGTAAGGTTGTCGTTCACTCGGACTTGTGTAGATTCGAGTTTTTAAATTTAATAAAAATATATACAAAAATATTACAAAGGGTGCGAGATTAACTTGGACTCAAGATTCCACCGAATTCAAAACATAAGGTTCAATTATTAATTCTTTGATAATTTTAGCTCAAGAAAAACATGGACTCTATTATTGCCAAGGTAGATTCTCAAAACATTGATTGTAAATCCTAAGCATGATGTATCAAAACACCTAAGCTAAGCATACATCATCAAATTAAATGACAACCAATTAATTCAAATCATAATTTCAATTAAAATTAATGCAAAAGTCTTAAAAAGAATTAATAAAATTACCCCAAGTATGATATTCGTCTTCCTCCGTCATCCCAGTGTTGGGGTTTAGCTCCTCATTGTAAAAATATGCTCAAAAGATAGAAACATGGTTCAAAATGTGTTTTTATTGAAGGAGAATAATAATACAGCGAATCTGCAACGCTTTTCTGGCGTTACAGAAATCACCGTTACAATGAAGTACTGTTAATAAACGATAAATCTTTTCTGCTGTTGAAGAACGACACTCTTCTGCGACTGTTCCTTGTGGGTCAATGTTCTTCGTGTTCTTCAGCAGTAGCAGCAGCAGAACCCGGTTTCCTTCACCTTTGATTTCTCGGCTCTGTGGTGTTCTAAACTTCCCCTACCTTTCGACACCCCTTCTATATGACCCAACCAACCTATTTATATCAAAAAGACCGATTAAATCTCTCCAAAATCTCTTCCTTTCTCTTCACGGCAAAGTTGCGGCAATTTCTTGTTTAAGGATTTATACGCGTATCTGAGCTTTCCTTTTGATTCTAAACTCTTCCTTAGATAGATATCAAGCTTTGGGAAGAAAATCTTTCCTTTAGTCTCCCTGAAATTCCTAAAATAATTCATCAAAGACCCGAAACTTCCATCACCTATGTTTTGCTCTAATTCGATCTCTAGCCAATTTGGGTTCAATCCAAAGACTTTACCAGGCATGTGTAGTCCTAAGGAGTAAACCCAATCAATTTCAGCCTTTTAATCTCCATAAAAATCGATCAAAACTCCAACCCTAAAATCTGTCCGTGAAAACCATTTTTCCCACCAATTTTGTTTCTAAAACGTGAAGAAGTGGAGTCCCCCTATCCAGTCCCGGTCCGTGTTTAGTAGCTGCTTGGAAATGGGTTACCCCTTATCCAAAGTTAGTGTCCGAATAAAAAATGTCCTTCCAGGTGTCTTTAACAACTTTTTGAGCCAATTTCGCTGCAAAAGCCTATTTCTCCAAAAACACCTACAAAGGGATAAAATACCAAAATAAGTACAAAAATGGGTACTAACAATATACACAATAGAGATGAAAATAGACACATAAATGCGTCTATCAAAATAGTGGTTGGGAACACCAACCCTTTGAAGGTTATGGTTCATACCATGGTGAGCCCAATTACTATCCACACACACACCGGTCATACAAGCAAGAAAATAAGGATTATTATAGTGCTAGTACCTCGTCTTTGGACAATACAATCAAACTGTTGAAAACTAGTCTTTATTATGATCCTTCTGTTCCTATTTATGATCCTTCCATATCTTTAGAAGAGTCTCTTAAGCAGTTAACTGAGACAAATAGGTTTGTGTCGGAAATGAATAAACAAACTGCACTATTGAGTGAATTTTCTATATAGGAATCCCTCAAGCAAATGGCTGAGACGAACGAAAGACTTGCTCGAAATAATCTTGATTTCCAATACAGTATTTCCAATAATACCCTTGAAAATGAGGATAGTTATTTGCATAATCAAGATGACGAGGTTAGAATTGGTAACATACTTTAGATGAGGTTCGACCATTTTCATGCAATTACAATGATGATTATGACGAGGATAGTGTTGATGAAGAATCTGAAATATGTGAGCATAGTGATCAGGAAATTGTTACTACAATTGAGCTTTATAATGATAAAGTTATTTCTAGTTCAAATCCAAATAATTTAATAATTATTCACCTATTCAAAAGGACGAGGATATGACTAGAGATATCCCCGTTTTAGACGATGTAGTATTTCCTTTTGATTACGAAGCCAATAATGGTTTAGAGGAACGAGTTTATTCTGAAAACACTGTTTTATTGTCTAGTGATTTAGGAACAATAGTCTTAGACAAAGAAAATGAACTAGTAGAGATGAGTGAGGATGAACTTGACTTAGAAGAATCAATTGCCTATTTTCAGGAATCTAATGACCTAGAAATTAGGGAGATTGTGACTAGTCTAACTAGAGACACTGAAAACTCTAAGTTTGGGGGTGATTATCATTCTCCGTATGCTTTAACTCTTAGAAAGGTCCCTCACTTGGGACTTGACATATGTGCCTCAACCGTTTTAATAGATTATCTTCATACACGTTTTCCTGAACCTAGTGATGTCCATAAGGAAGTTCAGTTGTTAGAAACCCATCCTCTGGTTGATGTGGTTTACCCTGGCTATGATACCCCGATCGACTTTGTTTTCCCACCAATTAGGTTTTCTTCCAAATATGACAACATATAGATTTCAAATGTGTCACCTATTAGGTTCTTAGACTAAGCCTAAGTACTTTAGGTTAATAACATCGACACATTTTCTTAGGAATGACTACTACTTTAATTGTGGTCAATTATGTAAGTCAAACCTGATTGACTTAGAGGATCCTCAATTATTTAGGTTATTATTATATGCTTCTAAGTTCTTATTTGAGTTTCTACAGACTCTAGGACCTAATAATTTGGATCTTACCTATGAGGAAATGCAGTCCATGAAAATATTTTATCTCGACCCAGTTATAGAACCTGAACCCGAACCACAGCTAGATGTAGTTGTCTTAAATAGGAAACTAGACAAGGGTGTGCTTTATTTGTTTATTTTCTTGGCAGGTTGCAGATTCCTTTTACTTGTGATAGCTCTATTTGGTTTTGATGACCCACAGATATTTCGGCTATTACTTTATGATTTTATGAGGTGACTAATCCTTTCTTAATATGGCTGAAGACTTTACACTTAGCACTTCTTAGGAGGTAACCCATGCTCATGCAACACGGTAATATCTTTCCTTAATTCTTTTGCTTCAAATTGTAAAAGTTTCTCCTTGTTCATGCTTTTAATTTTATCTTTAGAACATTGAGGACAACGTTAGATTTAAGTTTGGGGGTATGGGAGAAACTTTTTAGTTGTATTATAAACTCCAGAGCTTAGAAATTTATGCCTATTAAGGATGGCACTAACCAATCTAAGTGGATGGAAGCATTTTGGTTTTAGGAGTTGAGGGACCAATCTGACTAGATGGAAACATCTATAAGAGTCTATTCATAAAAGCACAGAGCTCAGGTGTTAGAAATAACATGATAGTTTCACCGTATCTCGGAATCATCTTATTACTTCTGTTTTTGTTTTTGCAAATTTTTATGTTGATGTCTGTTGGGTTGAAATAGAGTGATTGAGTTACTAAAAAAAAAAAGAGAGACCAGACCAATTAGACCAATCGGAATAAATATTAACACTTGGATAGCAATATCTGTGTGTTCTCCCTGTCTCCGTCGCCTAAACAAGCGTGGAACGCAGGATCCACGGGAATTACCATGTAATCTGCTGACAAGAAGCATTCGCTTGGATCCAAAAGATCTAATCATGTCGTTAAAAAATATAAAAATAATAAAAATAATAATAATAATAATAATAATAATAAAGGTTTATTATAAAGTCGACCACTGGTTCCCTTGTATATGCCAGCTGAGTTGATGTAGATTTAGGATTGTCAACTACTGGTTCCCTTGTATATGCCAGTTGTGTTGATATTAGTCCAGACCAGTATCTCAATCCACTAGGTCATAGGTTCATCTTGGCATTGAAGTCCATTCGCAACCATCTATTTCTATATCCATCTTCTTAATCTATTCATGTAATTTGTTTGATTCCGGATATTGATGTCCATAGTGCGACTATCTGAGTAGAGCTCTGTCACTTATATATGAATTTAGTATGCTTGAGTGCAAACTCGTGTACATCAATTGGAATTTCGCATCGGGGTACTTCCTCCCGTAATCAATAAGTATGCCAACAAAGGAGGTTCTTTAGTGCCATTCCAAGGTTATGCGTAGATAGCTAGGGTCTGGAGTAAAGGTTTTGTGGGTATATCTCTAGTAAACCCTCCCGAGACTATAACTCGGCCACTAGGGCCACCTAGGGGTTTAAAGGCTTGTTGCACACGCTAAGTGCAATCACGATGCCTGCGACAGTGAGTTAGGATTTTATTTTCTGTTTTTGATTTGCTCGGGACTAGCAAATAATAAGTTTGGGGGTATTTGATAGACGCATTTATGTGTCTATTTTCATCTCTATTGTGTATATTGTTAGTACCCATTTTTGTACTTATTTTGGTATTTTATCTCTTTGTAGGTGTTTTTGGAGAAATAAGCTTTTGCGGCGAAATTGGCTCGAAAAGTTGATAAATGCAACCCAAGGGATGAGTGTTATGCGGACTCCAGCAACGGATAAGGGGCGACACCCGGATAAGGGGTAACCTTTCCCATTCGAGTTCAAATTCTGTTTTTGGCGGGAAACTAAAACCAAAACAGAAAACATGTTTCTGGTAGTTTTGGTGGTAGTGATTTGGAGGAGTTTGAGGTCGACTAAACCTCTGATTTTCATATGATAGACTCCTTATGGGTCTAGGAATCTAATATGGGTGTTGAAATCAATTAAACTGGGCTCAATCGACGGATTTTTATCTCAACAGCAAAATATGGAAAGTCACGTGTGTGTCCTGTTTTAGGAAATTTTAGAGAGATTAAAGTGCTATAAACCTTCCCAAAGATTGGTATCTATCTAAGGAAGAGTTTAGAATCAAAAGGAAAGCTCAGAAACACGTATAAATTCTAAAATAAGAAATTGCCGCAACTTGGCCGTGAAAAAAAAGGAAGAGATTTTGGAGAGATTTAATCGCTCTTTTTGATATAAATAGATTGGTTGGGTCATATAAAAGGGGTGTCGAGAGTTTAGGGACTTTAAAAGGGCTGAGGAGTGAGAAATCAAGACGAACAGCAAGCTTCCTGCTGCTGTTTGCTGCTGCTGCTGAAGAAGAAGAAGCTGAAGAACATAAGACGCACAAAAAAGTCGCAAAAACATATCGTTCTTTAACAGCAGAAACACTTATCGTTTATAAACAACACTTCATTGTAACGGTGATTTCTGTAACGCCATAAAAGCGTTGCAGATTCGCTGTATTATTATTCTCCTTCAATAAAAACACCTTTTGAGCCATTTTTCTATCTTTTGAGCATGTTTTCACCATGAAGAGCTAAACCCCAACACTGGGATGACGGAGGAAGCCCTATTTCACGCATGTGGTAATTTAATAATTCTTTTATGACTATTTGCATTAATTTTTAATTGATTTATGATTTTTATTGAATGGGTGTGATTTCGTTTGATGATGTATGCTTGTTCTATGTATTTTTGATACATCATGCTTGTGATTTACAGTCATTGCTTTATAAAATCTACTTTTGTCAAAGAATGAGAGTCCATATTTTTAATATTTGAGCTATAATTGCATAGAATTATTATTTGAATCACATGAATGAAATTTGGTGGAATCCTGAGTCTCAGTACCTCTCGATATTGTGACAACCTTGTGAACATATTTTCAAAGTTTTTAGTTTTTTTTTCTATTTTTGAGTCTGAAATCAAGTCTACACAAGTCCGAGTGAACGACAACCTTACTTACCACTTTAAAATTACATCAATAGGACATCTTTCTTTCCACTTCAGAGTGAATCATTCTGCTTAAACCTTCCATACAAATTATCAAGAGATATGGAGATAGACTGTCACCTTATCTTATCCCTCTTGTTGGAACCATTGTTCAATTGGAGAACCATTTAGGAGAATAGATATTGAGGTAGTTGAGATGCATTGATTCACCAGTTGGCACCATTTTCCATAAAATCCAAAGCTTTGTTATATTTTTGTGATGAAGTTCCATTCCATTCTGTCAAATGCTTTTGACATATATATCCAGCTTCACTGCAATAGCCCCATGGTGAGCTCTTGTGTGTTTTCATATAATACACAATTTCATTGGCAATGATGGTATTATCCATTATATTTTAACTAGGAACATAAGCTGTTTGCCAAGGGGAGATGATTTTGTGAAGAATAGGTTTTAGTCTGTTTGTCATGATTTTTGAGATAGTTTTGTAGGAGATATTACATAAACTTATTGGTCTGAAGTCAGAAGGTGTTTAATGCAGTTATTCTTTGGTATGAGGGTTTTGAAAGTGTGATTCAGCTCTTTTAGAGTTTTTATCCATCATGTCTTAGATCTGTTTTATAATATTACTTGGGTGTGACTATAGGATTTCCTGTAGTTACATTCCTCAAGCGGCTTATCATGTGCCACTTAGTATGTAAAATATCCCTTCATGTGGTCGAAACCTTGGTCCGTCACTCGGTCTCTCATTCGATTAGAAAGCGATTTGAAAGTTAAGGAGTGTTTAAAATACTGATTCCATAGCCCTTGCTTTTAAAGGTTGGTTGGTGTCCTAGTCATTGTCAACACAACCTGATAACAAACATTTACTTGTCATGAATTGAAAATCATATTAGATCGATATAATGTTATTTGTTTCTTCAATCGTGCTTGTTTAGTGGAGTTTCGCACTAATTTGCAAAACAAATCACAAAAATACATCCAAGTTAATAATGATCTCGTTGGATATCTAGCACGAGAAATTCTAAGAACGCTAGGTTACCAAAAAGAGAACATTGAGAGAATAACCAGAAGGACACCCGACGCCATAGTGTAATTTATGATGTTAGTTTGGTTTCTGATTATTAGAAATGCTTATTCTTTGAGGTTTACTTGGTCTTTAAAAAATAATGTTCCCATAATCCCATCCACCCTTGGTCCACGATATTTCTCACTTTCTTCTGCGATCAACATCCACTTTCTTCTGAGACTCAACGTTCTCTAATTATTGCCAACAATCTCACATACCAAATGAAACCTCAGAATAAATTGTTTTAGCAATCTGCTTCTACCCCTTTACTAATCATGTTAAGTGGTTAAATATAATTAGTTAAGTTAATAGATTAGTTTGATAATCATTAGAATAAATCATTATCATTGAATTTGTTGATGCGAAAACATTAAATCAAGATATTTATGATCATGAAAGTTTAGGTGAAAAACCAACCCAGGAAAATAAGCAAGATAAACATACAAGTGCTCAAATTACTCGTGTATAGGTATTAATGTTTTGAAATTTGATTTTTTTCAATGAATTGGCCATTGTTGCGCCTGAAAAACTCATTATCGGCATGGTATTCATACTTTCACCATGCCGATACACAATATCCCCTAATTATGAAATTGTAAGTACATTGCCGGCATAGAAAGTTCATTATCGAGCATGCCGACACATGATGCAAGATTTTCAGTATGTTTTTGTCCTAAAATCGGCACGGTATACTTGGAAATCGACAATGCCGGCACAAACAAGTTTTGGGACAGACTTTCTGAGTTATCAAGATATCGGCATGGTATTCATCTTAAAAACCATGCCGGCACAAGATATCGACATGGTATTCATCCTAAAAGTCATGCCGGCACTAGCTATCGGCATTGTATTCATCAATGCCGGTATTAACTGAAACTGGAAATTTACAGTTACAATTTTTGATTCTTAACATAAACGAATTCTTTTAAAACAAATTAATGATTAGGTTTCTTTCAAGGAGGTATATTTATATGATAAATTAATCCCTAAATAAATTTTTTGATACGACGATGAAACCATGTTGAAATCGATGATGGAGAAAATGAAAATCAAAGAGAGGAGCCGGTAGAGAAGGAGAAGAGAAGGAAAGGAGAAGGAGAAGAAGAAAAGAAGTTAAAATACTAAAGGGTATTTTAGTATTTCCATATCCAAAAATCACCTCTAAGCAAGAATTATTGGATGGGGATATTAATTCATATACCCCAATTAAAAAAAAACTAGATTTGTGCTAACCATATTATTGATTTAATGTGCGCGTGGCTTCGCGTGCCCCGTGACGATGCACTTTTGATTTGGTGTGCACGGGGATTCGCCCCGCCCCAGTTGCAACGCGTTTTTGATTTGGTGTGCATGGTGCCTCTCCCCTCCCTATCTCTATGCATGGTACTCTGCTTCCTCAATGGATGATTATGAATAAAATGGTGCTTATGCGTCAACAAACCATTTAGCTCCTTAGTGGTGCAAAAGAACCAAAACTCTGAGGATGGCACCAACCTTTAGCTTTATGCTCTGACTATCTCAAAGTACCTGCTGAATAACACAGTCTAATGTTAGTCAATCTACTGCATGTCTATCATTTTTAAAGGAAAATAATCTTGGGTAACTATAAAAGTTCCATGTTATTATTATATACTATCCATCATTCCATTCTCTAAAAATGATTAATGTTATTATATCCTATAAAATAATCTTCTGTAACTATAATTTTCACCACCCACCCAGATCCTTGTAATGCAGCACCTTCTATTGGCCGTCTTTGAGTCCGATAACCACATAGTGCAGAGAATTTATCATCCCACACCATCCCTATAAATACAATATTCTTCAACCATTAAGTAACAAACCCAATTCATAAAACCTGACACAATAGGTCATCATCAGTATTGAATAGAATTAAAAAACTACAAATACATAAAAATACCAGTAGTATATGACGGGAAATGCCAACCCCAAACCCAATACTTCGTAACAATCCAATCCAGGGTACTGACTGAACTGCGGCCATCTAACTCCAACATTACACAATCAAATCAAGCCCAAATTACTAATCAATCAATTTCCACAACAACAAAAAAAAGAAAAAAAGAAAGCTAATAAATTTCAATACCAATTAATTGTTTAATGTGCCACCCTTATCTTTGAATGTGAAACCACCACATATCTATAGTTGTGCACTATCAAGTAGTACTATTGACCATAATCATATAACTCACTTCCTGGCATCCTAAAACATACTCGACTTCCCTGCAATAGCCATGTTGCATGCATTGATATGCTTTCATGATAGATGAATCATATTAAAATTGTTCCCGTGATTATCCATGTGACAAATTGTCGTGTCTTTTCTCTAACAAAAGTGCTCATGGAGTGGACAGGAGAGAGACTAATGGTTGTATGAGATTATCCAACTGAGGTTGGGTTAGTATATATAGTTTCAATTAAAAGTGCTTCTAAAAGCAACATAATGATTAGACGTACAAATACTAACTCAGATCAGTTAGAGTTGATCTTTGTCTCTTTAATTGCCACCTTTTCGGTTCATCGGGTGCACTATTTTTCAGTTGCATACTCCTCAAATCATCTGTCAAGTTAAAAATATTGATTTAGAATTAATCATACTGCACAAAAACATGGTACATTTCGTTGATAAATGAGACAGAATAAGCTATAAGGGATATACAAATTTTTCGTATTTGATATCGGAGTAGATAACAATGAAATCCCCTACTTGCAGGCCATTAGAACGCACACAATCCCCTGTATGAAAATACAATTATGAATCTGCTAACAAAAAGATTCATTATTGTTTTTTCTGCTCTACACGGTCAGCTCATGGAGGAGATAGGTGGCAACAAAGAAGGCTCTGCTATGTTGCAAAAGGTTTCTTGGGTGTTGTCCTTATTTTCACGTTTGTATAATGGCTTAGAGGTTTGGAGTCCATTCACTTTTCACAAAGCCACAAACACAAAAGAATATGGACCATACACTTATATACCAAAGAACTAAAACTTCCATATCCCAAATGTACGTCATAAAAACTAAATCTCTTCAATTAACCATTACCTCAATCTTTTCATTAACATAAGATTGTCATGAATGATCCAATAAAAAAGTAATGCCAGTCTATAGTAAGTGACTAAAATTCATACCAGAAAACTGGTATGGGAAAATCTAGCATACTACATGAAGGAAACAAAAAATATAACTTACCTGTGTTTTCTAGGAGATACATCACCATCCTTTATTCCGTTACTCGTCATTGCTTAAGAAAACTAATCCGTAGTAAATAACAATTAGAAATGGGAAAGAAATGAAGAAACTCAGCAATATCCAATTTGAAATAAAATGCTTATGAAATAAAGAAATGGTTGTGTTGGATATGAACTGGATTATGATCTACTACCTTGATGGCAATTTTCGTTTGTCCGTTCTGGTGATAATAATCCAAGCTCCATTATCATGATTATTGGAACACTAATGAAGTATTCGGAACACTAATGAAGTATGAAATTTCATATCATAGTAATGAACATCTCAGTTCAGAACCTTATAATCCCCTATATATCGATTAACTATTTTAGTTTACACAAATTCTCCTGTGGTTTTGGTCAGTAGGTTCTTTAGTGTTCTATGTAATTTTGTATTCCACTAAAACCTCAAATGTGTGTTCTTATGGAGTACTCAAGCACACAAAGCTTCAAAGATAGTTACAACATGCTTGTTATAATGGGGAAGGTAGAAAATCCCATCAAGAGTATAGGCCCTCTCATCATCATAATGTTCCACTTACTAAATCTTCAACGATATTAAGAAAAAACTATAAATATGACTCTTAGTGTGTTATTTCATGGTATTGCCATTGGTAATAGTTTCATCAACAATAAGCTTATTGCATATGATTAAATAGGTAGAATTTTTGAAGATCACCATCACTTGGCTCCAACTCGAATGCCTTTTGAAACTATCCAGCATCCACATCATTTAATTCCATGTATGCCTGATAAATCAATGAATAGTTATTCTTTATACTACAACTATATCAAATGTAAAGCAAGACTGGGGCGCAAAGTAGCGAAAGCAAACATGTGAGCATTTAAAATGAACCCCAAGGCCTCGACATACTGTTTGATGTTAAACTTTGATCAATGAGGGTTCCACATAAGAAACATTTAAAATTAATTAAATTAAAAAGTATCAGCATGCCAGAAATTTGATATTAAGCACAACAAAAACTACAGGGTTCCACATAAGAAATATTTGGAAGTTACAAAATGTTACAAAATACAAAATAAATGCAAGTCCCTGCATAATCTCCCGAACACGATACTCCACATGAGGAGCAAGAGCAAGTGCGACATTGGTAGAAAGGTTGTTAATCCCAACGCTCTACGCAATGACCTCAATCTTTTTGCTCATAATTGTAAAAGCCTTGACAACTTACCGTTTTAGCGAATAAGTTTGTGTTATTGGCCGAGATACCAACCCGTCCATGAAAAACAAAGATTTGGCATTATCCTCCCCCTTTGCGAATTGCGAAGACTGTGTCCAACGATGCTCCTTTTAAATCCCCAAGTTCCAATTTACATGCATAAAGAAAAAGCACACATACAATTGCATTAGAGTTAAAGTAATAAACTTAAATTCTAAGAAAAATAAGAAACTCCTGAATTAAAAATTACAGTACTAAATATTTCCTTGGACCTTTCCTATAAAATCACAAACTCAACACTCTCGCAAAAACCCAAAGGATTTCTAATAAAGGTAAGCAAAAACTTGTTGGAACATCTAATTTGTAATTGTCTAGAATGATCTAGACAAATGTAGAGAAGTGTAGAAAACAAGTACTCTAGAATGTACTAGAGTTGCCAAAGTTGGTTGAGACTAAATGTTGTTATGTCCAAAGGAATGTTCTAGATTAGAAGAGTCTAGAGAACACTAGTGTATATCAGTTGTAAAAAAGTATTCTAGATAGGAGAATTCTAGAAGAATATGGAAAGAACCAATGACGGTTTATGTAAGCCTATAAATAGGCATGTTGTATTCATTTGTAAAAGCAAGCAAGAATCAATCAATTCAATTAGAAAGTTCAAGTTACAAAGTCCTTGCTTCCACCTTCACTACTAGAGTTCCAGGAGCTCTATACGAGCAACGCCACTATGCTCGTATACCTCCGAAAATATTATTCAAAGTTAAAAACTTAAATTTCTAACATGGTATCAGAGCTCCAAAACATTTCAATTTTCAACATGGTATCAGAGCGGGTTCGATCCAAATGGGCGTTAACTTTTAGCTATAAGTTGATGAAGGTGAAGGTGATTCCGCGCAGACGAAGTACAAAAAATGAGAAGACGCAAGGTACGTCTCAATTATCCAAGTTCCCTACTTATTTCACAACCCCCAATAGAAACTAGTTATCACCCAATTCTATGTTTAGAAAAATATGAAAAAATAAATAAAAATGTAGCAGCTCGTGAAATTAAGTTAGAGCTGAGGTAGTTCCTTGAAATGATAAGTCTCCCTACAACATAAAATTCAAGTAAGCAAAGTAGGAAAAATATAAGCTTAACCTCCTTCCGTTAACAAAAAAAAAAAAAAAAAGGTTAGAAAAGAAGTTTCCATCCTCGCAAAGAGATGCACAAAAGAGTGCATTTTCTAAAGAAAAATTTGAGGGAAGAGAGCATCAAAGAATGCCTCCTCAAATTACAAAGATGGCAAAAGAGAGCCATCTTGTATTCTACTCATAAAGTTGAGTGGGCGGAACCCCTGAACCTACGATGGTCAAGTTTCGTGAAAGGCGAGGAATATCAACAGAAGGCAAAGCCTCTGAATTTAAGACGGTCAAGTTTGGTCTAAACCGTGAAGGAGAAGGAGATAATTGGCACAAGACAGAGCCTCTGAATCTACAACGAACAGGCTGCGAAAATGCCAGGTCAACAAAGAAGATCTAAAACAAGATATGGAGACACTATGAAGGCGAGCTGGTTTCAATGTGACGACAAGTCCGAAATGAATACACTACGAGCAAGAGAAGCCAAGAGCTATCAAGAGATTGGGTGAAGAACAAATTGGACGCTAAGCCAATTACAAATTAAGAGGGGGTGTTGGAACATCTAATTTGTAATTGTCTAGAATGATCTAGACAAATGTAGAGAAGTGTAGAAAACAAGTACTCTAGAATGTACTAGAGTTGCCAAAGTTGGTTGAGACTAAAAGTTGTTATGTCCAAAGGAATGTTCTAGATTAGAAGAGTCTAGAGAACACTAGTGTATATCAGTTGTAAAAAAGTATTCTAGATAGGAGAATTCTAGAAGAATATGGAAAGAACCAATGACGGTTTATGTAAGCCTATAAATAGGCATGTTGTATTCATTTGTAAAAGCAAGCAAGAATCAATCAATTCAATTAGAAAGTTCAAGTTACAAAGTCCTTGCTTCCACCTTCACTACTAGAGTTCCAGGAGCTCTATACGAGCAACGCCACTGTGCTCGTATACCTCCGAAAATATTATTCAAAGTTAAAAACTTAAATTTCTAACATGGTATCAGAGCTCCAAAACATTTCAATTTTCAACAAAAACAGCAACAAAATCTCAAAAGTCAGTCGAATATAGAATCATTAGAAAATTTTCTTACTATTCTGAAGAAGATTCAGCTTCATTAGTCATCATCTTGAGCACCTATAACATATATTTTACAATCTAGAATTTTAGTGAATAAAGAGAGGAAAAGAGTGATGGTTGGACAAATAATTGTTTTACATAATTCTAAACCTAATGCTACAAATTAGTTAGAATATCAATACCTCATAAAATGGATTTAATGCATAAAGATTGGTTCAAACAACATTAGCCTCTGCAAAAACCCATAAAATTGATTTGATGCATAAATATTGGTCCAAACAACATAAATCTCTGCAAAAATCCAAATAGAGTAGTTCCTTATGCAGAACATCAGGAGAAGCAACACTGATCTTGCTTAAACCGAACACCATGAACAGGACGAACTCCATAAATCAACATTACAATGAATTAAAAAAACTTAAATTCATATTAGAAATTGAAAAATTAAAGTTTCTATAGATTATCTTTTGAGAAGAATTTGTTGTTGCAATTATTTTGAGATTCAGACCCCTTCGAAGCACGAAATCATAAAAATCGAACATACAAACTAATAAGATTCGAAAACATTAAAAAAAAATCCCAGCAAAGCTACAAATTTACTCATAACCAATTGATAAAATCAAAATACACACCCATAGGCAACAAACAAACTCAGAATTTCAAAACCCTAGAATTACAAACCAAAATAGTATATTTTGGGTTTTTCTCAAAAACAACAAATCAAAATTAAAATTTTAGTTTTTTTTCTTGTAGGGAAAATTGAATTGTACCCGAAGAATTTGTGTTAAATTTGCTCGAACGATCTTCATAAAAGGGTTAATTTGCATCAACCTGTACTTCTTAATTCGGCTCTGTTGATCATCAAAAACCGTTGGCAGCAAACTCAATTTCTTCCCTGGTTTCTCCGCTGAAGTTGATTTTTTTTTGCTATCTCAGTTTTGTTAAATCTTAAGCAAGTCGGTGTTTAATTTGGAATGGGAAAAATTTACCAAGGCTTGATGGAAGTATTGTATACCCGAGACGGTGTTACTCACGTACCGTTAAGTATCGGTGTAAACACGGTGTAACAAATTTTTTTAAATTAAAACTCAGACAGAAATGTTGTCCACCTATCTTTTTGTAGACACTGTTACAAACGAACAGTTAAGTACTTGATGTAAACTAAGTATAACTCAATTTTAAAAGTTCCAACCAATAGAGTTATGCCAAGTGACCTCACCATAGCTTCTACATTAGATAAGGCATATTTCAACTAATAAAAAACGAGAATTTCATCACCATTTAACGTATAAGCTTATTTCGTAAAAGCTTATTTTGTAAGGCCTTCAAGGGGAAGACATCCTCCGATTACGCGTTCCTTTGAAATACCAATACAATAGTACTGCAATTCATATATTTTACTTCATTTAGTCTTATCACAATTGAGATGAATACAATTTAGTCTTATCACAATTATGTGTTCTTGAAAAAAAATATTAGCCCATCCGATATAGATTCCTGATTCCGTAGCTGCTCGTGTAGTCCCGTCAATCACCAGTGGAATTTCTCATCCGAGGATAAGCTAGTACTACTAGTAAAAAACAATTCCTCTCATAAGCCAAATGATATCCGGTGATCAGGTCAACCCACTGGTAGGAAAAATGCAATTTTTCCACCTCACAGCTCTGGTGGTTCTTCATCCACCCCCATGGATGGATAGCCAACGTATGCTTGATCTCCACTTCAACTCACTGACCACAACTGTGCAGTCAAAGACTCAAAAGTAATAGGGGTTGACTGATAGGCTGTCATTAATACGTGGTGTGAATGTGATGGTCTCACTATCAGCGTCATCCGAATCATCATGGTAGCGTCTGACCAGAGCGTGAAGACAAAAACCAAAAAGAGACGCCATCTCCCTGCACTTCCTGGTACTCACTGTCACTGACGTCCTTACTGCGTACACACCACTCTCTCTGTATTTTCACGAAACTGTGAGTAATTGGGGGACGAGTAAAATTTGATACTTATCTTGTCGCGTAGCTTTAAGGCGTTTTTATATTCAGGGTCATCCGTCCAACTTTAAGCTTCATCGTAAAAACACCACCACCAACTCATGTATACAAGAAAGGAGTCCAAATCAACACGTGTGAAGTCAAAGCTGCCATCTAGCCTACACCAATAAAGGCAGGCATCTCACTCACTCCTCTGACTGAGACACTGACTGGGTTAGTTCGAGTTTGAATTTTTTGGTTGCTTGTTTGAATTCAATTTCTTCCTTGTTCTTTCTTCATTACTCATGTAAGGACAAAACAAGACAGCTTTGGCTCTCTAGTCAAGTCGTTCCTGTTGTATTCTTGTAGGCGCCGCTTGTCAGTCAGTTTGGTACTCCCCTCGTCTTCTCCAAGAAGTTTTAATGGAGAAAGGTTGTGTTGTCATATAGTATGACTATTAATCTTTCGAGATAGAAATAATCGGATAGCAAAATGTATGCAACTGTTATGCGTAGTTGCATACCAATTAGTGGAAATTAAGAACGAGTTAACTCGCGGCTAAGTAAAAAAAAGAAAGAACAAACAGAAAATGGTGGACTATTGACAAAAAAATGTTTCATCATCAAATTTAAACCTGTACATATCTCCATATAATAACCTAATTAAAACAGACAAAATACTTCCGCCATTTTAAAAGAGATGCAAAATTAAATTAATCCTCCAGAATATTGAAATTAAAAAAATTCCGTCATCTTCTGAAAATAATAACCGGAGTTTTCAATATTCATCTTCAAATCGTGAGGAGGGTCAAAATGTCATCATCACCGTGATGATAATAATAATCAGGAGGAGGAAGATTCAGATCAAATGACAATGGAGTTTTTCTCTTCTTCTGGATTTCTTTTTCTTCTTCATTTCTAACAACAACTTCCACTGCATCAGCAAATCTATTATAACCAGTACTAAAATCCTTACCTGAAGAAGCAGCACCAGAAATATAACTAATCACTGGTAGTGGATGGTTATTACTACTACTCATCACCGGTGAAGAAAACATATTCCGGTGGAAATCGACGGCACTGACATTATGATGTTGCTGCTGCTGATTTTGATGGTGATGCATAGACCTAATAATAGTACCATTTCCAAAATTAGTTCTTTCTTTAGGTCCTCTTAGATTCCTAGCTGCTTCATCATAAGCCATTGCCGCTTCTTCTGCTGTATCAAAAGTACCCAACCATTTTCTTACTTTCTTCCACGGATCTCGTATTTCAGCAGAAAATCGACCCCATGGTCTTCTCCTTACTCCTCTATAACGGATTTCTTTCACTTGTTGCTGATGATGTGTATCAAGGGGTTGGTTATGATGATGATGATAATGAAGATCTTCAGCGGTACTAGAAACTGCATTTCCTGCTTGTTTACGAAGACGAAGAGTTTCTACCACCGCCATTAATGGAGGAGGAGGTACTATAAACCAGGAAACTGTAACTAGAGAGAGAGAAAGAGTTTTTGTCTCAGACTAGGAAACGAGTGAGAGAGAAAATAAGGGGCTATTTATAGGTCTCCGTTTAAGCCGACAGGAGGATGTATTCGTCATTTTTGTATTCATTTAGGGGTTTTCTACTCGTTCCTGCACCTGAAATGAATCCACATTCAACAACAAGAAAACCTGGCTAGTTTGGGCCCAAGAGCATTATTTGGGGCTATGGATTTCCACATCCACCCAATAGAGAAAGAACTAGTGCTTGCAAACACTCTTTATCAATTTATCCTTTATAAAATATTAATACTACTGACTTGTCCCCATTAAATCTTAATAATAAAAACTAAAACTAAATTTAATTAATTTCCATTTCCACTTACCGATTCCTCTTCTCTTCTTCTTCAATTTTTTTTTATATTTTCAAAAAAAAATTTTGTCGATAATCACTCGATTCCCTAAAGTAGGTGCTTTTTCATTTTAGCTCGACTCATGTAATTTTATATCAACCCAATCCCCTAGAGTAAGTTTCAATAACATGCAATCACTCAAAAATCCAATTTTTTGAAATCAAAGTTTTATGGGTTTATAAGAATCGGTCTACGTCAATGCACTTGTAAACCGATTTCATTTAGAAATGGTTGTTGTTCATGCCCACAAAGACCGATTGTCCTGGATGGGCATTCCGGTTGGAGAAAATTGAACAAGAATCGATCTATGTTAATGCCCACATAGCCCGATTCTGGTATGAAAGAGACAACTGTTTTTCTGTATTTTTTTTTGCTTAGAATCAGATTACATGAGCACTTTTATAAACCGATTCTTATTGTGCAATGTCTGGAATCGATTTTTATGTATGTATCGTATAAACCTTTTCTGGTAAACCCATTTTTTTCCAGTTAATACTCCATCACAAAAAGAGTATGAAATCATACTCGATTTCAGTTCGAGTAGAAATGAAAATAGTTTTATACCCGAATTGAAAATGCGTATGTTTTTATACCCAATTTGAAAACAATTATAATTTTATACTCGAATTGAAAACGAGTATGACTTCTCAAACGATCTGAAAATGAGTATGAAATCATACTCATTCTTAACTCGGGTATATGTATATGGAGTAGAATAAATTTTAGTTTATTTGATGTTTAACCATTCACCGATAAAAAAGAAAAAATTTATCCAGAATCGGTTTATGTTTATGTCCATATAAACCGATTTTGGGTAAAAGCAAATTTTAAAAAATTATTGTATGTTTTTGAAGTTACAATCGGTTGATACCAACGTCAACATAAATCGATTCTGGGTTGGTGTTTTTCAAAAAATAATATTCATGCTTTGATGATTCATTAACACAAGTTAATTTCACATTTAACACGATATTTTTACTACTAATCACCCGAATCACTAATTACTCAGGGGTAAATTAGCCATTAAGATAAATAGTTGGATAAGGGGTTTTCCATTTTACTTTAAAATGTCCTGTTTTGTCACGTAGTAATAGGCCCCAAACTAGCCAGGGAAGAAAAGGAACATTATAAAGAGAACAATATTTCATTATTCAATATTGCATAATAACAATATTGCATTATTCAACCATATGGTGTTCGATATGGGAGAGTAGAAACGAGATGGTGCATAATAACAAGATAGAAGAACTAGCAGCAATCCTAGCTAGGGATAAATCAATGATGCTGACCCCCAATTCCGTGAATCCCCTCGATCGAATTGTAGCAATGAACACAAATAATCATGATATCTCTTCTTGGATACCTCCGCCTGAGAGATGGACGAAATTTAATACCGACGGAGCATGGAATCCAAATTCAAATAATGGTGGAATGAGTGTTATCATCAGAGACTCGAAAAACCTTTTCATCTGTGCTGAATCAACAAATCTAACCCGTTACTCGCCAGAAGAAGCAGAAGTAAAGGAAGTTAGAGAAGCTCTAAGGATAGATTTGGACAGGAAGGAGAAGAAAATTATAGTGGAGAGGGATGCTGTAGGAATTATCGAACAGATCAATAAGAAGATTTACCTGGGATATCAGCGAACACATTCAAGCTCTGAAGATATCAGAACCCTAACTCTGAAATTTGAGTTTATCTCCTTTACGTATATAAATCCTCGGGCTAATAATGTGGCCCACGAACTAGCGCAACAGGCTAAGAATAACACGGGTCAAATGGTGTGGTCTGTCCCAACGGTGTGGCTTATGCCGTCTATGTGTGCCGACCAAAAGAGAAATTAGTTCTTTTCTTATTTGCTTATAAAAATAAAATAAAAAATATTGCATTATTCACTAGGATCAAATTAAACGAAGAATAGCCATGAAAAAAAATTACTTCTTAGTCATTTTTTAATTTTTGAGCATAAAGATAATTCATTCCACAAACCAAACAGAAAACAAAAGCTAACCACCCGAACCCAGTTTGTTGACATTATATCAGTATGGGAACAGGTTCCCTAATGTGATCTTCAAGCAACATTCTTTCATTGGCATTAGCTGAACTTGAAAGTAAATTAGAATTCCTACAACTATTTGCATAAGCTTGAGATAAGGAAACAATTACTGAAGTTGCATCCAATAAACACACAAATACAAACCATCCTTATGTAGAGAACTCTCCGGATTTTCTTGCTTCCAATAAACACTACTGTGGAAATAGCCGATCAAAAAAAAAAAACACTACTGCTGAAATAAGACCTAATTAAATAGCTATGTAGTGATACAATTGATCATGATTTAATTGTTGATTCAAGTGTTGGGATAAGAGGTTGGATTAAACCAAAAAGGACTGAGAACACTGTATATATTAGTGGATAATGAACTGATGATGCAATGGTTGTCTCCTTTCCATCAAGTTGCCATGAATCACTTAATTCAAAATGAAGATTAGTTGGACTATTGCATTTATTCAGTTGTGATGGTACCACGAACATCTTGCTTATAATTCTCATTAATTAATGTTGGTAAACATTAAGAAATAATTGTTCTTCTCTGTTTTCATTTCTTCTTTTATTGTATACCTGACATTTTCCGTGGTGCAAAGCTTTCATTTTTTGTAGATGTATTTCATCTCCTCTTGTGACCTACCTATCACTTAAAAATTGAAGGGTTAAGCAAGCTGATTTCGTCTCTGTTAAATGCAATTTTACAGGCCTTGCTTCTAGTTATGATCACAAACAACATATTACATGGTCCACTTATGATAGGATAAAATTCTGTTGGAAAACGATTAATAAAATTGATTTTTAAAGGTTTTAATAAAAATAATAATTAATTGTTTCTTTTGTGAATGAAAAAACTTATTAGTCCCACATCGTGGAGTTTCCACTCTTTAGTTGTTTTAAGAGACTATATAAATTTTTAGTTCCACATCGGGGAGTTCCTCTTCTTAAGTTGTTTTATTTCGTTATATAAACAACTTCTCTACTTTTGTAAAATCTATGGGATTGGGGTTTCTCTATATTTAGAGGGACCCCAAAGGGAAAATATTTATATATTGTTTTCTTAAGCGTTCACGTTTTTCCTTAAGGTTTTGTTTCGGAGTTTTTCGGAGTTCCCAAGCTCAAGTTGAGCATCTACTACATATGCTAGTAGTAGGTATAGTAGGGTGTTTTATCCTGGAGATATCCGTCCTGTAAGGGCTATAGCATCACTCTTGAGTGTAGCCGGGCGCTAATGTATTAAGGACAGCGTTTTGAACACGTGACTCACTCTGTTTTTCCAAAGTTTTTTCTTGTTGTTGTTGCGGAGTTCTGGGGAGCTCGTCGTTTCGTCAAATCGATCACTTCCATTATAAAAGAGCTAAGTATCAATAACTTTTGCTTATTTGATTTTTTGCTTATTTTGATTATTGCACCCAACAAATTCTAGGTTTTCAAAAGAATAAGAGATATGGGAAATTCCCATGGCGCCAAAGATAAGGAAGGAGTACGAAAATTTTGAGTATTAGATATATCGACTATCGAGTCGAGTGACTTGGAAAGATACGGTTTATGTTTTAGAAATCCAGGCATAACTGTGGTTAAGTCTTTTTTTTGACGACGTCACATCTCCGAAATCCAACAGTCCCCAAGCTGTGAATTCAATTTTGAACTCGCGCTGCGAGTTCAATTTTTTTCCCCAAGTTCACTCTCAGGTCATGGAGAAAACATAAAGTTGGCTCTACAATGGGAATTATGAGCTTTGGAACTTCTAGTGCAATAAGAAAATTTCGCTCTTTGCACTTCAAAGTAACGGAATACTATACATTCGCACTATCAAGAACCAGAATTTCATATGAAAAGTTCTTAGCTTAAAAACATCAGTTTCCATGTTTGTGAAGCTCAATGACTCTTCATGGATCACATTATGGGATTCACCGGACTTCAAAGCAGTTTATGAAGATTTAAAATTTTCAATTCTTTTTGCAGGGTAAGATAAAGATGGAAAATGATTTCTAATTAATGATCACTATACTAGAAGAGCAATAAACTTAAGCTTCTGGAAATGCTAAACCGCATCTACTAATTATGTGTCTGGCCAATGGTCATTACTGTAGTGCAGAATAAAGCAAGGTGTTAAAATGCTGCAACATTTACAAGAAATATTCTTATTAATTGAGTAAATTTAGGCTACTTTTTAGCAGATTATAAATAGAAATTTAGGCAGTAGATAAACGAAACACAACCTGTGTTATTTAATTTATGGAAGAGGATATTTACTGAAAGTTGTTACTTTCACCACATATTGATGCTGGTGCCGCATTAAGAACACGTTTAGTTCAAGGAATTGAATACTTATCAGACAAATTTCCAAGGCACTGCAGTTTTAGACATTTGCAGTATTCACAACTACTAAGCTAGCATTTTTGGAAGAAATAACAAACGCAACTGAGCTTGTGGTGGCTAATGGAGCAGCTTGGGATCTCACTGAATCAACATTAAGTAATCGAAAAAGTGATACAAGTGTGAAGTAGACATTAAGTCGGTATGCTGCTTTCGTTAATTAAATAGTCCCTAAACAGATTCACAGAATCACAGTTCTAAAATTCCGGCAGTAGTCTGCAAGGTACCTTTCTAATAGATGTTAGTCATGACATAGAACTCTGCCTAGTCGACTATTGTTCTTGTAATACTTATTAGTGAATGAAGACAAATTCCAGTACCTACTTAAACTATCAAATATACTCTCCGATTCAGATAAAGACTAGTCTCTAACAAAGCTCCGATACAAACATCTGGCGAAGTGTAAAGGTAACGGAGCAATTAATATAGTTTTAAATAAGAAGGTAAAAAACAACCCCATAATGTTGGATAGATGGTATAAGAGCATCTCCAAGAGAGATGCAAAAAATCGTATGTGGATTTTTAATTTAGTCATTTTATTTATGGGGTCTACACATAGAGTAAATATAGGACCTCATATCTAAAATACATCTCCAGCACCGAGAATTTCAACCCTTAGAATTACAAGAAAATTAGTTAAAAACATGATGTGGAGGTGGAACCGGAGGTGTAGATAACACTTTCTTGAAAACCTTCATATTTAATAATTGGTCCCTCTTAACTTGTAGGACCCTACTGTTGGAGATGAATTTGTGCCAAACAGGGTCTAAAATCCTATGTGTCACTAAAAATAAATAAATCTACCCTTTGTTGGAGATGCTCTAAAGACACAATAACAATAATCTCGATATATTACTAAGGCATTTAAGTTCCCATAAACGGTATCCAAATTCAAAGTGAAACTCAACAAATATTACCGGCTTTTAAGTATACGATATTCAGGGTATGCATCCTCTTGTAGCTGCTCACGGCCTTTTGTCTCCTCAATTTCAACTGACTCCATTGCTTTTGTATCTTCTTTCTCTAATTCTTTCAATGAAACCAAGGTGTTCGTGTGAGGGTATACTTGAAGAAACCACCTGTAAAACTCCACAATTCCTTTTGAGGTTGAAGTCTTAGTGTCGTAAATGTTGATGTTCCAAGAACTGTAAATCAAAACAACATCACTCTTTGTAATTGCTAATAATTTGCTATCATCAACCCTAAACGCTTTACTCCAACCCAGTGACTGATGTTCGTCTCTCACTTTCATCTCATGGTTATCATTCTTATGTTTTAATAGCCATAAGTCACTAAATCTGTCTACGTCTACGTCTCCGCCAACACCATAAAACAAAAACCCATTCACAGCCCCTATCTTGTAATAACACCATTGATTGTCTTGCGGAAAAGGAGGTGCTGTTAGATTTTCCGAGAACTTTTCCTCAGACAAATCGAAGGTAACAATCGTTTTTGATTCATAGTCCAGCCAATAAAGATGTCCATTGGCAACGATACCAGGTTCATCCAACTTACGGTTACTGGATTCAGAACTGAACTTTCCAATGTTTTTCCATCCAGTTCCACTGCCTAGAGTGTATGTGTGGACTTCTACATGGGTCTTCCTCTCCGACACATATACTTCTACAACTTTGTATTCAATCCTATGAAGAGGGACTTAGTATCAATCCTATGAAGAGTTCGGCAATCAAGTTTGGAAATACAAACTCGAACGACATTGTTGAGACTGGTCTTGGCTGCAATTTCCAGGAGTTACCTATTAGGTAGCTTGAGATGCCAGCAGGTGCCCAGTATAGACACAAGAATATTTGGGACTCACTTATAGAGCAGATGGAGAAGAAACTACAAGCTTGGCAAGGGAGTTTTTTTATCTTATGGTGGTAGATTGGTTTTAATCAAAAGTGTTTTGAGCACAGTTGTCATATATCTCATGTCAGTTTATTCGATGCCGGCGTCAGTCGAGAAAAAACTTAACAAGATCATGCGGAACTTTCTATGAGGTAGTGACACAAACAAGAAGAAATATGCTTTAGTTTCATTTGAAAAGGTGTGTATGGAAAAAGAATATGGTGGGCTTGGCATTAGACAGTTGCGGGTTATGAATGACGCGTTATTGTGCAAATGGTGCTGGAGGTTTACAAATGAAGAAGAATCACTGTGGAGAGTCCTTACGGCAGAAAAGTATGGGCTTACGAAGAATAAATGGGATATCAAGAATATTAGATCATCATATGGTAGTTCGGTTTGGAAAGGTGTCAACATGAGATTGCAAAAATTCAAGGAGGGTATCAGATATTGCATTGGCAAGGGAGATAGGACTCTATTCTGGACAGATCAGTGGATCGGCGATCTCACGCTTCAGATAGAATTTCCCAATCTGTTCAGAGTATCAAGGAAAAAAGACCACAACATTGATAAGTTCTACTCTATAACTGACGGCAACATCAATTGGAATTTAGATTTAAGAAGAAGACTTACTGATGGGGAGATTCAGGAAGCGGTAAGACTTACAACACTTTTGGAAACAGTAGTTATCAGTGACAATGAAGATACAAGGGTTTGGAAACACACGAAAGATGGGATTTTCCCTGTTCGATCTTGCTACAAAGTATTGTCTCATAAAGAAAATATGGTGTTTCCTCATAGGGCTGTATGGAATAGTAAGGTACCATATAAAGTAACTTTTTTCACTTGGTTGGTACACCACAATTCCATTCTTACCCATGATGTACTTAAAAAGAGAGGTCGATGCTTGGTAAATAGATGCAACATGTGTAAAATGGAGGAAGAATCTATTAATCATTTATTCTTGCATTGTACTGAGGCAACCCAAGTGTGGAGATACTTCTACAAAGCATTCGGAGTGGATTGGGTTCAGGGAAGAGATATTAGCTTGGTATTTCTTGAAACAAAAACTAGAATCTTCACAAGAAAAGGAAATTTTATATGGAACTTGCTTCCATTTGCTATTTGTTGGGGAATTTGGAAGGAGAGGAACCAAAGAACTTTTAATGATAAGGAAATCCTTGTATCCAATCTCATTTTGGAAATCAAAGCCGATATTCTATACTGGGCTCAGCCAACAGGAGTGTTAGATGGAGTACACTTTGAAGACCTTGCTCTTAGATGAGAGGAACTAGTAAGAGAGTGAAGAGTTGAGTGCTTGTAATGGACTGCACTGTGGATTGTTCATTTGATCGTGGTGTTTGTGTTCTCATTTGTATTATTCTTTATTCTTTTATCAATATAATTATCTATTTTTGCTGATAAAAAAAAAACATAACCAAAGCTGATCTCCCCATAACTATACCCATCACCAATATCACAACAATCTCTCTTAATTTCAGGAAGTATAACATATTCTCTAGTGATAGGGTTAAAAATACAAACAGAGCCTTCAACAAGACAGATCAAACCATTAGTCGAACCAACAAACCTAAAATTTTTCATCTTGAATGTAGGGGTGAAATTAATCTTTACAATTCTCTGAATAGGTGTTGACTCATTATTTTCATTACATTCAAAATAGTAAAAATATCCATTCCCTTCAATCTTATCATTGAAATCATAAGATAAAGCAATAAAACCAAACTTACCAGAATCATCAGTATGATTATGACAATTAAAGTGCATCTTTGAGAATGATGGTTGAGAAACAAGATTATTCCATGTTTTTGATACTGATTTGCAATCTAGAACCGATTCAGTTGGTAAACGAGTTAAGATGTCTAATGTTATCTCCACAAGGAGAAACTTGAAGTAATCCATCCAAAAAAAAGGAGAGAACCAGCAAAAAGAAATTAGGGTTTGAGGGAAGGATAGGGGTTTATTGTATTTGTAGTAAAGTTGGAAACGAAAAAGGAAAATATAAAGGGTGAAATGAGAACCGTGGGTGTGACGCAGGTGTAAGTAAAAACAGATACTAAGTGTAAATATACAGGATCGGATCCCCTGTAAGCTCTCTATAGCTAGCTTGTCTGTACAAGACATTGTGAACTTGGAATTTGGTCTTAACTAGAGATGCTACTTGCTGGTACCGTTTCATGTAAACATGGCGTTCTCAAAAGGAAAATTGGGTTGGTTATTTTTCTTGTTTATAGTAAGACAAGTACAACAGAACCATTAGCAACCTCTATGAAGTTGTGAGAATTTCAATACCAATAGCAACCTCTATGAAGTTATGAACCTTAAAAAAGTACATCAACGATGTAAAAGATAATGTCTTAACCAGCTCTAATCTGTAAAAGCTTGAAGCAAAGATCTGGCCACATTCTCTGTCTAGTTAGCTGGTGTAGGTGTAGAGACCCTAGGGCTAGGGAATCCCATGTATGCAAGTCTAGGAGAAAGTCTGATTTTGGGGCTTGGTGGGGGTGAAGGGATTGGGACGTGCCTCCGGATGGTTCCAGATGCGACTCTAGGAGAGAGCTTGCTTTGCTCGGTGCTTGGTCTTGAATCTTGCTATGATAGTCTCTGACATAATCAATACGAGGTCCAACTCCTGTACTCCATTTGCACGATTAAGGTTTCGCAAAACTGGATGCGGGAACTTCCACATGGTCTTCTTGATTGCTGCATTACTACAAGGCCAGCATTGTATATATAGAACCTGCAAAAGATTACACCATCGAACCACAATGATAAAAGAAACGCAGATTTAGCTAAAACTAGATTTGTGCCCATGCTACGCACCGGGCATTTTGTTTATGTTAATCATATTTTCGATTTGGTGTGGCGGTGTCTCGATGCATTAAATAGGTGGAGAAAACATAGAAAATATGTACAGATTTTATTTATTTTTTCTTTTTATTTTCACATAAAATATGTGGTTCTTTTTTCTTCATTTTATGTATTAATTTAATTAATTTGGAAAAAAGAGTCATAATATGGTAGATACTTGACTTCCGAATTGAATTTGGACTTCGTCCCCGCCATTTTGGAATGCATTTTTTATTTAGTGTGGCGTGCCTTTGCTCTGCCCTATCGCGATGCATGCATCACGAATATATGGGCTTGGATTCCAATAATTATCGGGCTTCGAGATAATGTAGGCTTATTGCGCATTTTTATTGGTATATTGTGGAGTAGCAAAATAAAATTACCATTGCGCTCCATCGTATTCGATTGATCTGATTTAAGGACAACTAATCAGTTGACTACGCAAACTGTTGTGAACTCGAAATAAAACCTAACCAAGAAAATGCTTGAAGTTTACCCTTCAACAGTATATTGCAAAGCTAAAGATACAAAAGTAAAAAGCGAAATAAATAAGAAGGATCAGTTTAATGATTCCATGAACGTACAGAGAGACGCCAGTCAAGTCCATAACAATTAGTTCCTATAAAGAAATACAATAAACATTAAAGATGGCCAAAATGAAGCATGTGTTCAAGATTAACAGGACTGGTTGACAAAAACTTCAAGACCTACTGTCTAAATTTCCCAATTCTCCAACTAACTCGTTAACCTGGAGTTGGAAACATGTATCTATTCATTTATTTGCTGCCATAAAATCCGCAAGTAGCTGCCGGCATTCTTTTCCCAAGGACTATTGCTTAACCACAAACTTTAACTCCATTACAGGCCTTCAAAAATTCAATAATATCAACGTCAATGTCAAACGATGGAAATAGTCGAGGTAAAACAATCATACACATTTTGTACGATAATGTAATGTAGAGTTACATGATGTCCTACTCCCATTAATGGCCTCCACAATTAGATATACTGGTCTCGATTAAGCTACTCTCAATTCTCGATGTACGTATTGGCTGCATAGAACCAACCCCTCTCCAGCTCTTTTCGAGGCATCCCCTTCCCTATGATCAGATATGGTGAGCAAGTTTGATAGAGACGGTACATGTGCCCACCTGCACTCCAAATATACATAAACCTGTGTATTCGGTTTTTGATGCTAGCTGACAACTGAATCTTACTCGTTTAACCCTGTACAGGTTCCCTTCCATGCTATATTTTTAGGAAGAGTACTAAGATCAGGGAAGGTATTAACTTACTACAGAAGATGATTAGGGAATACATATACAATAAATATGGAGATCCCATCAAACACGCAAAAAACGATGGGACAAAAGATTACCTTCTTTAACCAAGGTCTTACAATATCCCCTCGCCTTGAAGATGTCATCAAAATCTTCCCCGAATGCTTCTCAACCCGGTCCAACAAATATAGCATTTTGTTGTTTATCGAGAGCAAAGAACTTCGTAGAAACTTCAAGTGTTTGATTTTGTTACCAAGAACAGCAGCAATCCACCAGTAAAACATGGCATTTATCACAACCAACAAAACCCATTTCAGTTCATGCATCACCACAACATTTGCACACTGCAGCACCACCATCTCTGAATCAGATGTCACCAGCTCCACTGCATCACAGGCTCAAAACATCCATAACCTCCACACACAATTACCTTAACCTTCAGCACAGGACTTCAACTCATTCCCAGCACAACAAACCACACACACTTATCTTCTCCATTCAAAACAACAACTACAGATCCTGACATTCACCTACTCATTCATCTCTGACCCATTCATTCTACAGCACAATCAACCGATTTCTCCCATTGCAGCAACAACACCTTCAATTAACGTTCATCACCTCCACATAACCTACAGCAAACTTTACAGGAAATCCGACCCCAAGGTGAAAACAGTTCTTGTAAGATACTGACCAATAGCCCAAATTGGATAGCAATTTCTTTAAAATTGGGTTACACTGAAAATCCAAAATTTAGTGATAACATTGTTTGGGCATGTAAGATCGAGCCAAGAAAGTTGAACTAATCAACACATCACTTGAACTTCTTCCTGAACAGAACAGAACTGCTAATCAACCAAAGAATTTCAAAATCAATATCTGTCTAAACCAAAAATTGATACCATTTAAAAATTAAAATTGGAGACAAACCCAAATTTCCTAAAAACCTTCTTTGGTAAACAGCCAACGTACCATGGTTAACTGCCAGTAACAACTCAGTTCATTGAAAAACAAAAGCTGCAGCTAATCTAGTCGTTCAGGCATTTTAACAAACAGCTAAAATGCATTTGGAGCTGTTGATTGGGAAGACATTGTAGGTACTCTTCTTGTTCGCAAAAGCTAGAATAATTGGGAATTGAATATGGTGAATGTCAAATTTGTTGGAGTAAGTGGTGGAGGGAAGAAGATGGGTTCAGGAATATCTCAGCTTGCTGCACTTGATGGAATCAGTGTTTGGCTTGTTGACCAGAACTCAAAAACACCTATAAGAGCCATCAAACTAATCACCAACTCAGTGCAGAGATTCAAGGCCAACACATCCTTCATGATCTTCCACGGACTCGCATATTCCTGTTAATCATCCACAATCGATGGCAGCCAGCAAACTCTATATATATAAAGAAAGGCTAATTAAGTTTAATCACCGATTTCCTTCTTAACACCAACTCCTGTATGAAGTTGGAAACATTAACTGGATTTCCTTAATTTAAGGAAATCACCGATTTCCTTTTTAACACGAACACCCTTATTAAGTGTTTATTTTTATTTATTTTTTATTTAAAGATCTAGACGTAAGTTTTGTCCACCTTTATTAAAATACAGTTAAGTATAAATGTAAATAGGGGTAACTAAATAATTTAAATTTAAATTCTAATATAAGTATTGTCTAACTACTTTTCTTTTAACATCGTTACTAACGTACAGTTAAGTAGCTTATGTAATAACAGTGGACGGTTTGTGACAGCAAGGAGTAGCATACATTCCTGACCAAAGTCAACAAATAACCTTACTTTGCTTTGGTTTCCTTTTCTTATTAATTTCTTGTTGTAAAAGCAAGGTCTGAGTCCGTCCATATAAAGCCGCGTTTATCTCCTAATCCTAGTACTACCCTGTTTTGTGACATCTCAAACCCTATAAATAAATATACAGTCTTGCCTTTGCCGATCATCGAAATATCTCTTCTTACTCTTATTTGTTTTTCCTTTCTTTATTTTAGTCCTCTTTCTCTAGAGGAAGGCGAATTTTTTTGATTTTTTTTTCTTTCTCAGAAATCTTTAGTTTATAGAGACATGGTATTCTGGCCCCCTGCTCTATCGTTAGATTATGAGAAGTTAATCGAAGATGAGGATTATGATGATGTGATGTCTAGTGAAGATCAGGAAGGTGATGAGGAGATGCTTGATGAAAATCCCCAACCAATGGAAGTTGCTCCAGCAGAAGCCGTTGTTAGTACAGTGGAAAATCAGGATCCTGAACCTTCGAAATTTACCTTGAAGTTTGAGAATTTATCGAACCCTAAAAAAGAACACTACTCTGATGTGTTCACTGTTGGGGATTCTAAATGGCAGGTGGTGATATTTCCCAAGGGATACAACGTAGATTACTTATCGATGTTCCTTGCTGTTGCGGACCCGGATGATTTGCCATATGGGTGGACTAGGTGTGCACAGTTCAGTTTGTCACTCGTCAATCAAATCAATAACGTGGACACAGTGAGAAAAGATACACAACCACGTAAATTTACTAAACAACAAAGCGATTGGGGTCATAAAACTTTCCTGCCTCTTGGTGAATTCAACAACCCTGATAAAGGTTATCTCGTAGATGATACTTGTATTATTGAAGCAGAGGTTAAGATCATGCCTGACGATTGGACATATGATTCTAGAAAAGAAACGGGTTATGTTGGTCTTAAGAATCAAGGAGCAACATGTTATATGAACTCGCTTCTCCAGACTTTATATCATATTCCTTATTTCAGGAAGGCGGTGTACCATATGCCAACAACTGAGAATGATTTGGCATCAGGAAGCAGCATCCCTTTGGCTCTACAGACTTTGTTTTATAATCTTCAGTACAAGAAAGATAGCGTCGGAACAAAGCAGCTCACTAAATCTTTCGGATGGAATACGAACGAGGCTTTCATGCAACATGATGTGCAAGAACTTAATAGGATTCTGTGTGAAAAGATCGAAGACAAAATGAAGGGAACTTCTGTGGAGGGTACGATACAACACTTGTTCGAAGGTCACCATATGAACTATATTGAATGCATCAGTGTGGAATACAAATCTACTAGAAAGGAGTCCTTTTATGATATTCAACTTGATGTCAAAGGCTGTCGGGATGTTTATGCTTCTTTCGACAAGTATGTGGAAGTGGAGGGTCTTGAAGGCGATAACAAGTATCAAGCTGGTCAAGAACATGGTTTACAAGATGCAAAGAAGGGTGTTCTTTTTATTGACTTCCCACCTGTTCTCCAACTCCAGCTGAAACGGTATGAATATGATGTTACGCGGGACACTATGGTAAAGATAAATGATCGCTATGAATTCCCCCTGCAACTTGATCTTGACAGGGAAGATGGAAAATACTTATCTCCAGATGCTGATAAGAGTGTTCGCAATCTCTATACACTTCAGGCAGTTTTGGTTCATAGTGGTGGGGGAAATGGCGGACACTACTATGCTTTTATAAAACCAACTGTCTCAGAGCAATGGTTCAAATTCAATGATGGGCTGGTAACAAAAGAAAATATCAAGCGCGTATTAGAGGAGCAATACGGTGGGGAGGGAAGAATATCAAATGCATATATGCTCGTGTATATACGTGAAAGTAATAGAGATGAAATTATCTGTAACGTGGAGGAGAAGGACATTGCTGAACAGCTAAGGATTAGGTTGAAAAAAGAACAAGAAGAAAAGGAGCATAAGAAGAAGGAAAAAGCAGAGGCTCACCTGTATACTACTATAAAGGTTGCTCGAAATGAGGACCTTTCTAAACAGATTGGGAAAGATATCTATTTTGATCTTGTAGATCACGAAAAAGTTCGCAGTTTTCGTATCCAGAAACAAATGGTTTTTAACGTCTTCAAGGAGGAGGTTGCTAAAGAGTTTGGTGTACCTGTGCAATTTCAGCGGTTTTGGCTATGGGACAAGCATCGACATGAAACTTATCGTCCATACCGACCAGTAACTCTTCAAGAGGAATCCCAATCTGTTTGGAAGTTGAGAGAAACTTCAAATAGGGAGGTTGGCAATGCGGGATGGTGTTACCAAGACTTCAAGCTGTTCTTGGAAATTGAGCTTGGGCCGGAATTACATCTCATTCCTCTTCCTTGTTATAGACCAAAAGAAGATATTATTATCTTTTTCAAGCGCTATGATGCTGAAAAGGAAGAAATTCGGTATGTGGGGAGACTCATTGTGAATCGTAATGGTAAACCTTTGGAAATTCTGAAAAAGCTTAATGAGATGGGTGGGTTCTCTCCAGATGAAGAACTAGAACTTTATGAGGAATCAAAGTTCTCGCCCTCAGTAAAGTTCTGTAAACACATAAACAAAAATCTCAGATTCTGTGATAGCCGGCTCATAAATGGGGACATTATTTGGTTCCAGAAACCTGCTTCAGCTGATAGTACGACAAAATGCCGCTGTCCTGATGTCCCTTCTTTTTTAGAAGACGTTAGTAACCGTCGGGTTGTGCATTTTCGATCTGTGGAGAATCCGATGGAAGATGATTTTTGTTTAGAGCTGTCAAAGGTATTAACATATGATGATGTCACGGGAAGAGTATCTCGACATCTTGGTTTGGATGACCCAACCAAGATCAGACTTTTCCATGGTAAGTGTTACTCTCCGGAACCCATTGAGTACCAAGGTTTTGACCGCTTGTCTGAGGTGTTGAGTCAACCTGACAATATTTTGTATTACGAAGTCTTGGACATCCCTTTACTCGAGTTCCAAGATTTGAAAACTCTAAAGGTTGGATTCCGTCATTCAACAAAAAACGAGATTGTCCTTCACTTTATTAGACTTCCGAAACAAAGTACAGTTGGTGACCTGATTAATGATCTGAAGACAAAGGTTGAGCTGTCTCATCCCGATGCGGAACTAAGGTTGCTGAAAGTTGTGAGCCACAAAATTAATAAGGTTTTTCCGCTTAGTGAAAAGATTAGGTACATTAGTGATAAATACTGGTCTGGGACGCTACTGGCAGAGGAGATTCCAGAGGAGGAGAAGAATTTGGGTCCTCGATATCGCTTGATTCATGTGTATCACTTCAAAAAAGCTGCATATGGAATAAAGCATATTGGGGAACCATTTTTCTTGGCCATCCATGTTGGAGAGACTTTAGAAGCAGTCAAATTGCGCATACAAAAGAAATTGCAGGTTCCTGACGAGGAATTCGCAAAGTGGAAGTTCGCATATTCGACATGGACGGATCGACCTGAGTACCTTGAGGACTCAGATATAGTGGCCAGCTGTTTTGAGAGAAGAACTTATTATTCTGTCGATCGGGGGCAGTACCTTGGCTTGGACCATTCTGATAGTTCCCCAAAAAGAGCATATGCAGCCAGTAAAAATCTACAAATAGCTGGGTAAAGAAAAAGAAACAGAATTCATTCTTACTAAGTAGATACTCAGTTAATATTCATATAATATTTTTACTACTACTTTAAGATGTAACTAGATTTTGTGCCGTGCTACGCACCGGGCAGGCCCGAAAACCATCTACCATCATATTTTTTGTTGTTGCTTTTAACCATATTTTTGGTTTGATGTGATATGGCTTCGCCTCACACAGTCCATATTCATAAAATGGTCTTGATAATGCTCAGGTGTCTTGCTTCATAATACATATCTTTGGAGTAACCAAATACAAATTCAGGAAATAGGGAAACAGATTAGGATTTCTGATTTGGTGTGGCTCGGCTTCGCCTTGTCTCGCCCGTCCTCATGCATTTTTTATTTGATGTGATATGGCTCCGCATTTTTAATCTGGTGTGGCTCGGCTTCGCTTCTTCCCAACCCTATATATTTTTAATTTGGTGGCGCGCGGTTTCACTTCACCCTGCCTCGTCTTGATGCATTTTTGATGTCTTTTAGAAGTAGGCAACTGTAGAAATTTCATAAGAAGAAGACAAATTAAATGTTGAGGAGCACAAGTGAACATCCCATTTTCTTCTTCTTTGTGCACTTCATAAAAGTGTTGTTCAAATGAATGATCCGGACCGACATGCATCAATTTGAGATGTATATGCATCTGATTGTCTCAGAGCTAATTTATGGGACCCCCGCACATTTTCTGACCATAATATGGTTAATTTATTTCATTCTCGTTTAAAATTGCAATAGGTAATTAACCGATGCATCAATATCGTTTTCAGACGCAATTTTCAAATTTATATATTTTACGGAGTCATGTTCCTAAATTCAAATAAATACCTACCAATAACCTTTTCCAAACACCCTACGTAGAACAATTCAAGACACAAAAATGATATGTACCAAAAATTACAACTTTAAGAATACATGTGAAATTGATATATATGCATCACCATTCTTTAGCCTATGCATATCGGCATACCAACTTCTTTAAGATTGGGCGTAAAGAATTTTTATCAAATAACAAAACATTGTACGGATACAACGAAGTAAAGAAACACCAGTAACCACTAACAGAGACTGCCTAGCAAAATGATAACTAATAAAACGAAGCAAAGATATTAGCAGTAGCATACATTTCAGCAAGGATGTAGAACGAAAGCGTGGTAAAAGACATATCAGCACATATTTGTGATTCCAAAAAATTAGCGGTTATTTCTTTATCAGCCACCATATGTAATGACACACTGATCCAGGAAAAAGACGGATTTAGCAAAGTTATTTAGGGCAATCACTACAAATTTAATATCCAAGTAAAGAGAGAAAGGTCAAACAGGTGTTATTGTAGCAACTTTCTTCACTAACCCCCGTCTATGTAGAGTCGAAGTTTTCTTGTGTCTGTGTGATGCACTTGGTTGCCTCATAACCCAATTACCAATCATTCTTCATAAACCCTCAAATACAACAAATTTTTCTTAGTTGAGTCGACGTAAACATGGTAAGATGTCTAATCTACATCATTAGTTGAACCCAATGTTTTTGGTAATATTGATCATTAACTAATACGTTGCCTTTGGAGAGAAAAGGGGATAAAAATGATTTGAGACATAAACAATCATTAACACGTTGAATTGGAAGAAAGTATTACCATAAACACTACATGTTTCGTTTACCAATTATTGTCGAGGTTCCACAGTTGCGTGATTACCTTTCAAGCAACTGATCCATGATTCCAAATGTCAATGACCTGTAAAAATGTCGAGATGCATAAATAAGATAAAATCCATTGCGGCATCACCAACCTACACATGATATTGCAATTGAACACTTCAACGTATTTGAATGTGAGATGGCTTTCATCTCCCTCAGATAAGGAATATATATGGATTCATCACCTTAATTAATTTTGAGAATGGTACATTGCCATAATGAACTTCTTCTTTTACTGTTGAAAAGTCTATGAGTTCTACAAAGCATCAGTTCCCTCACCAACAAAACTAACTTCAAGAATTTCATGCTGCTGCCCCGGAACAATTGTTTATACCATAGGCATGTTTGAAAACTACCATCTATATATTAGTACTAACAGGAACCACATGAAAAGATGTATCTTCGCAAACAAACCTTTTCTACTCTTTCCAGGCATTTTTATATTGATTTCATCCTTGCCCGGTTCCATTGCGATTTTGTGGTTAAATTCAAATCTTATTTAAGGGAAATTAAGATTCTGAGAACTAAGAAAAGCAAATTGAGAAGAGATGGTCGCAAGATTGTGGCTTTTAAGAGCAAAAAAACCTTGCCCCTTTATTATAAAAAATCAAAGGTGTTCTATTGTGAGATTTGACAATAATGTAGTCTAAAGCTACCCACAGTAATGTAATACTCCTACTTTTCTTAGTAAGAACAAAACCAATCGAATGGCCAGGTCAGAGAATAAACTCGATACTAACCACCATATTAATCTGAAGCAAATCTAATTGATTGTAGACTATGACAGAGTCACTGAGATACCATAGGTTATGGGGGAAACTGACCCATATCTACTAAGCCACCAAACATAAATTACTTGTTTATCCCGCCATACCGACTACCCTGTTCCCGTGGCTATATGGAATCAACATATACCAACAGTTGCATAGACCTACAGGACAGGATGTTGTAGTGCATATCCAACACTGGGAGGAAAAATCAAAATGCACTAAAGACAGCATATTACATAAATGACACCATTACGATGAAAGGGGGAGTAATTTATATAACTTGTAAGGTACCTAATGCAACACTTAATGGAATAATCAGCACCAATCGAGCAACTACTGATAGCTTCTGATGAGTCAATCCCAAACATAAATTAAATATGACATTTATATATCACTCGGCAATGTGGTGCAATTAACCTCTGTTGTTATCGTAAAGTGGCACAGTGTATCTATATGATAAACACATGTTGACTTAACAGAGATACTCTCAAATTAAACACCCAAGGATTTTGATGGAGTAGCCATGTTGTATGGGATGAATACAAAAATGTTAAGAATTTCAAATCTTAGAATCATTCTCCAACTCTCTGCATTCTTTCTAAACCCTATATTAGGCACAAAAATAGTCATTTTCACATGGAGATTTATTCTTTCTAAAGAACCAAAGAAAATAACAACAATCTCATTGGCATAAACAACAGATTCAATAGAACCCATTACCCTAACAAAATCTGTAGTAACCCATTATCCTAACACTTTCTGATCACAATCAAATAGAACCCATTCCCCTATCCCCAAAATTCGATACGTCTATCAATCTAGGGTTAATAACGAAATTTGATTTTCCTGCTGTAACCCGTGATGCTCAAATGCTTGACAATTGAACAATCAATCACTTTGATTTTGTGTTATCACTAATACAGTACATTAAAAATAAAATGAAAAACCTAATAAAAGGAAATGGAAACCGATGTTGATTAGATAAAGAAAATCTCACCAGTCGATGTAGTGCGGCTTCTCTTGAGAATAACAGATCTTATTATCATGATGCGAAGTCACGTCACATCAAACCAAAAATATGTGGTTAATCATCTGCAAAGGATTTAGATGTGTATTTGAAATCAAATTAAGATCTTATTATCTTAATGCGAACAACAGACCCTAATTGGAACAGAAATCAAACTAAGATTAGGGTTTGGAATCAAATTGGATTTAGGGTTTAAAACCAAAGAATAGGAAAATACCTTTGAAGAAATAGCAGCATCTCCAAGTTGATTTTGCGCAATCAACCTTTCAGAACTTTGCAGCGAGCTATCAAATACTTCAGATTCCCTCTCATCTTCCTCAATTTAATGAAGAATCACTCCCCCCTGAATTGCTCATACATTCGATCCCCAGCTTCAACAGGACCATCTATAACAGAATCATCCATTTGAAAGGTTAGGTTATTGTGGGCACTGATTCGGATGTGATGAATAATTTTTAGTAGCATTTTTAGAGGCGACTCGAAAAGAATTAGGGCGACACAAAAAGACAAAAAAGGTCACCCAAAGGTAAAATATAGCCATCCCTTATCTCCCGTTTTTTTAATGGTCAAACCACCCTTTACAATCGGTAGATAACTTTATGATCGGGAAGTTAATCCACAATTGGGAGTCAATTTAGTTTATATAACATCCGAATATAAAGTATCCTCAAAATAAAATCCTCTATCTTTTGAATTTTGATTATCCTATAATCGGTAGTAAATAAAGTTATATTGACTCCCGATTAAAGTAGACCTTTGGCTAAAATGCTACCATAATGGGTAGTGAATTTAGGTTATTTAACTCCCGAATATAGAGTAGCCCCAAAATGAGATTTTTCAAAAATTCTCTATCTTTTGAATTTTGATTATCCTATAATCGGTAGTAAATAAAGGTATCCTGACTTCCGATTATAGAGTAGACCTCTTTACCGAAATCCTATCATAATCGGTAGTTAAGATAGTTCATATAACTCCCGAATATTGAGTAGCCCCAAAATGAGATTTTGCAAAAATCCTTTTTTTTTTAATTTTGGTTGAGCCTATAATCAGTAGTAAATGAATTTATCATTAACTTCCGATTAATAGTAGCCCCAAATACGCATTTAGCACAATTTCATATCAATCGGTAGTCTTTGTGCGTTTCTTAACTACCGATTTACTCTCAACAATCGGTTCAAAAATAACTTCCGATTACGGAAGGGCATTAACGTATTCTACTATCCTTTTGGACATCCCTTAAACTTGTCTATGGGTTGGGAATAAAAAAGTCTCCCCTAATTCTTTCGGAGTCGCCCCTAAAAATGCCAGGTAATTTTCTTCTCTAGCTCTTTTAGTTTTTCATCCGGAGGCAGAAAAGAATAATAGGTCTCTGTTGCAGAAGAAAAACTCAAGAGAAAGAGAACACGGAGAGGAAGAGGCGGGCTAAAAACCAAAGAAAATAATTTCGGTATTTGTGCGTCATCAGTAAGAAACTTTTTTTTTCCCGTAAGAAAACATAGATGACAGTGTTAGTTTTCACGTAAGTATTGTCTACCTACCTAACGTCTAGCTAAGTATTTGGTGTAAACCAAGTGTAAGTAATTAGTTAGGTGTGAATTCACACATAAGTATTGTATACCCACATTTTGGCTAACGGTGTTATAAACGGCCAGTTAAATATAGGGTGTAAAGAGAGTGTAATTCATGTTTTAATGTCTCGACCAATAGAGTCCCGCCACTTTTCGTCTCCAGGATTTCTCTACTTCAAAGCTTTTATCTAATTTAATTTGAGAGGGGTGTCACACTCACCGTGCAACGTAGGAGCTCATATGACTTAGCATTTTAAAGGAGGGGAGATTTCAATTTACTTAAGGGTACAAACAATATATCTAATCTAATCTAGCGTATTTTATAACAACCGTGACATATGAGATATTCGCATGTGCTTGACTAAGAACTGGTGGCTTTTGTTTCCGCACTCACTGGAAAGATTATCCAGTGAGTGCATGTTGATACACAGTGTTGTAAATCTCGACTTACAACATGTATAATAGCATTCAAACCATATGAAATCTTCTTTGTAAATGCCTTTTCCTCACTTGTATAATCTACTAAGTTTTTAAACTCAATTTCCGATCCTTCCAGTTTCGGACGATTATACCAATAACCAAGTATTAAAGTCGCTTACATTGAAGAAAAGATTTCATAGCATATTTCCACCACAGATAGTTGGTTCCGTCAAACCTTGGCGGTACGCTAACTAAAATCGATTCATGAGAATTCGAATTCATTTCTTATAGGTTGGATCGCACCAAACACAGAGTGTTAGATCTTTCCGTGTTTGCCTACTCAGATACCAATTGAAAAGACGAGGGTACCCAAATACACCACAATCTATAAGTCCTCTACCGAATGTGACCGTCTATGGACAGAGTCGAGACAATACAACAATCCGGTTCACACTTCGTGTGATCGTCTATGGATACGAGATTGAGACAATACAACAACAAGATCACTTATGTGATTGACTATGGATACAAGATCGAGATGATACGACAACAAAGTGTGTACTTGATAATAAGTTCGGTAATGACCGAAACTCTAAAGGATCAATATCGAGTATTACGGAGTTAATGTACTTGTGTATTTTACTTAATTAAAATAAAATTTATAATGCAGAAAACAAAGTAAAAGAAACAGCAAGATTTTGTTAATGAGGAAACCGCAAATGCAGAAAAACCCAGGGACCTAGTCCAGTTTTGAATACTCTCAGAATTAAGATGTTATACAAAATCTAATACCAACTTCGTATAGTTGAGACCAAGCAGACTACCCCTAGCTACTTAGTTCCCTCAGTATCCCTGCGCCTTCGACTTCTAGAGTCACGCACGTGAATATCCAGTCCTTTGGATCGTATTCTAAACAACAAAGGAACAATCTGTTTGGTAATCACTCTAATCAATTTTTCTTAACATAAGATGATTCGTTGACAAAGGATCTTTTTTTTAATCTAATAAAATCATTTGACTCGTTAGATCAATCTATCCAATGATTACCGAAATAATCGAGTTTAGATTCGCACTCAATCGATATAGATCTCAAAGAGAAATTATAGAGAGTTGCCGATCTCACGCAACTAATCAAAAAGTCTATCAAAGATAAACCGATTCTAGTTGGATCCCAGCCGATCAAGGTTTGTGCACTAAATCCACAAGATACGAAAACTAATAAGAAATCTTTTTCGTCTTCAAAATTCTATTACCTTCAAATACCTGCACAACAACACTTGAATCCTCTTGTGATCATTCACACACAGAACTGAGTCTGTTATCCATGGATTATCACAAGATGTCTTTTGATCCGAAGATGGTTCTAAAGATCTCGTCGATACTTTGATCTAGTCTGAGTGAATCTTATATTAGAAGAGAAGATTCTCAAGAATAAACAAACTAGGTGCAATCAAAGTTTCAACAACCGTTAGTCAATCAAATCAATAATCGAAAACTAATAACATTGCAACTATCTAGTTTCCCACCAACGGTACTTGTAGAGCTTCTTGATCCCACAGAAGTCTTTAAACGAGCGGTCGTAAGGGATTTCACCTAATTAGGATACTTTCCTCTCTGAATAGACGGCTCCACCAGAAACAACAAAAAATGAAGTTTTCCTGGCTCTTAGGATAGTTTTCTAGAAATCCAAACTTAGGTATTTACAGACCAAGGTTGTTAGGACACCAAGGAATTTCCAAAACCGAGAAATTATTCCTAAGATATGTAATGAATGCCCAAATTCGGTTTTTCTAATTCCATTAAATGCAGTCCAATATTTTCGAAATCTCTCATAGAACATCTCCAATTAGTAAATGCACATTGATAATTTTTGTTCTCTAGATCTATGCATTAGCTAGTAATTAAAGCACATAAAACCAAAAAACCTTAATTAAAAGATTCTCAATTTATTTCGGTACAAGATCACCTTGAGCATCAAGGAATATCTTTGAACAATAAATGATAAGATTTATTTACATGTTCAAATATGTCGACATCATGAAGCTTCTCATCTTGGTAAACCCTTAAACCATAATTCACCCACAACATGAAGAAATATGTGAACCACGGTTTTAGATCATAAACCTATTCTACCATCACTCCAAAGAATGTTGTGAGCGGATACAATAAGATTCCCAATATAGGTTGTAATCGGTTATGAGACCGGTTATACCTTTCTTCCCGAAGCCATCATGTGACTGGTTACACTTGCTTCCCGAGGTAACTATGTGACCGGTTACACTTTGCTTCCCGAGTTTATCATGTGATGGATTACTACTAACCTCCAATACATCATGTGACCGGTTACACTTTGGTCTCCAAAGTGTTTATGTGATCGATTACATCTAGCATCCCAACATAGCATGTGATCGGTTACACTAAGTGACCGACTCTAACTAGCTACTCATTATAGGTCGTGACCAGTTATACCTCAAGTCTTAACATAGTCAAGATACGTTCTACATTATCAACTCCATTGGTCATCCAAAAAAGATATTCAAAGAATAACAAGACCAATCATCACTACACCAAAACAGCCTTTTTGTGACGTTTATAAACGTTGCGCTTAATTTGTGCAACGGTAATAAGTGTTGGAAAAATGGCGTAACGCATTGGTGTGCAACACAAGTTGTCCGTTGCACAAATTATATTGAGCAACGCTTATAACCGTTGCACAATATGTGGTGCAACGTTTTATTTTCCTATTTGTGCATCGGATATTCTAATTTGTGCAACGCTTATTATTAATAGAATAACACTTTTGTGGGTCCCACTTTGGTTTTTTGTTGACGTTTTATTTGTTTGATGACAGTTATATCTGTTGCTTATTGTTGGAAATTTGTGCAAAGGATATTTTTCCTACGTTTATCTTCGTATCAAAATAATTTTAAGATAAAAAAAAAAGTTGTCACCGGCTTATATTCCGGTTGATTTATGCACCTGAGTATCCATTCAAGATATATCTTTATACATATTACAACAAACATAACACATTTGATTGAAAATCATCATCAAGACCATTTCTTAGTAGCATTTGATTGATCAAATTTTACAAAGAGAATCAGAAGGAATTACTAATTGAAGCATGTAATAAATGCAATAACATAAACGCATGAATATATATTGTGATGAAACCACCAAAAATTAGAAATAGTATGTTAACTTTACGTCGCAGATAAGAGTTTCATAAGATAATCTTTCTTCAATAAAAAAATAAGTAAAAACATTGACATCTTCATAGTTTATACAATTCATTTCATAATAAGGACTATAACACATATGAGATGGGAATTAGTTTTCCCAAGGAAGATTTTGATATTGAAAAGATGCATACCGTGAGATTTTGAAGAACCACAGTAGCTGAGCTCGGTTACGGCAGAGCCTGAGAAGACCTTCAAGTGTTGAGGAGCTCTAAAATGTACACCTAGCAGGAGGCTGCAATCAATATTATTCCTTATGACTCCAGAAACGTAGAATCAAGTTATATTTGTCTGCATATAATATTAGCAAGCGTAATCAGATAGATGAATAAAAGACATTCTATAAATAGAGGAGCATACGTTCTTGATACTGACAGCATTTAAGTTCAGTGATTCACATTAATGGCAAGACATAAGCTTAATTGTTGTATAAAACTCAACATGATTTAAATAATAATTATTGACGGATACATAAGCAAGTTGGCAGAAAGAATCGACTCTGTTAATCTAAATACCTAAATACTTCTTTACTTGCAATGTACATAGAACCCCATCTCTGAGTGTATATATTCCCACAACTGATACACAAACCTATCAGCTTAGGTTTTTCGATTAATACTCCTGTCATTTTGTTGATGGTCATCTAATCCAAGGATTATATTCAATCATAATCCCAACTCCTTTTAGTTATTTCACAACATTCTCATCTCAAAATTCAATAAAGGAAAAACTGAAACTAGTTGGAAATAGAAAATGTACTTGTATCTCACCTCAGCAAGATAGACACAAGGTTTTACCTTTCAGGTCCTTGGCTTGCTTATCATCCAGCTACAAGTTCCAAGAGTATCAACTGAAAGGAGTAACAACATACCAAAAAACTCGTAAATAAGACAACTGAGCATATTAATTAGCAATTAACACTAGCCTGGAAACACTGCACCAAAACCCCATGTTTCCAACATACCAAGCTAGTTATAAATTACATTTAAAATAAGGGAATATATATCAATATATCATATTGAGTCCACTAATTCAACATACCATTCAGATACTTACCTCCCAGTTACAATTTTCAGCTAGTAAAGAAGCAAATAATACAAGATTATTAAGAACAAAAGGTACTAAGGTACTAATGGATGTAGAACACGGAAATGAGAAACTAAGGGTACACCTATTAAAGATCATAAAGACTAAATATTAGAAAAAAGAAACTTTTTTACCTTCTCGAGGTAAGAGAGCAAGGGAGTTGGATTATGTATGAGTACTCATTGCTCCCTGCATTTGACAGACTTAATGGTGTCAAGGAATGAACCAACAATAACAGATCCAATAAGAGCACTCGGACCTTTGGAAAGACATATCTGGATCACACTTTCAAATCAAATGTCAGACACAGTTAAGAGAAGTTGTATACTTACTTCACCCTCAAATGTTATGGCATCTCCTTGTTCAGTAAATCGCTCCCTATTTTGCAAGTTTTCTAGATAATCAATTATCTCAAGTCCTTCTACTCTTACTTCACTGAAAAGAGAAAACCAAAACCATCTAAAGTTAAAATTAGTATAAAGATTGGCATATATCTAAAAACAACAACATTTCTCATCAAACATTGAACATGTGTTAGGGTTAATAGCATTATAGCAACGAGTTAGTACTTGAATAATTGATCAACAACACAACATAGGTTTGACCCAACGATCCAGTGTCACCCTACCAAACTGGCCTTAGGAGCCTAGCTCATATCCACTTGCTTCGTCTGTATAGAAAGCTTCATACAAGCACCTCAATCTAGAGTGCCTGGTAGAATGACTAATGTCAGTGTAGGAAATCTGTTTTATAGATAAATCCTCCAGAAAAAGAGAACATATACTTACGTCAGAACCTCATACTTTTAATGTAAAAATACATTAAAACACTACCACCAGTTTTGAAAATAAAACACATGGTCGAATTTTTTCCGCCTAGATGTATCCTTGTGATAATTGTCAACAGGTTATCATTTTGATGAGTTTTGAACTCGGAAAATTCCCAATACCTTACTGCTGACAAATAACAGCTCCTCCCCATGGTCATTCTTCCAAGATGTCATATGACCTCCATACAAATATACCTATGAACAAAAAGTGTGATCGTCAGAAAGTTCTGATCCATCATACTCAAGTATGTTGTTTTGTAAGAAATATAAAACTTGATAACTAAGTTCAAGGAAAAAAAATCTACGAAGTAAGCAAGTAAACAGAAACCACAATTATAATTTCAAAGAAACAAATCAAGGTTTATAAGGCTAGAGTACGTTTTTGATGACCTTTCTGTATGAGTTATTTCCTATTCTAAATTACCCAATGGATCCAAAACAAAATAAAATTGAAAGATGTAAAACCAAGAACCGGGAATGATTCAAGTATTAGAATAACAAACCAAGAATGTTTTCACTGCTTACACTGACATAAAATCTAACAGTCACTTAGTATCAAAAAGTTTCAGAAACTTACCAAGAAACCAAGAAATGAACTGAATATACGAAAAAAAACAAAAACTAGAAGATACTTACTGAAACGATATCAATAAGAAGAATATTCCCCTTAATATACAAGAACAACAATCAATTTAAAGGAAAATCAAATTACAATAACTTTAAGAATGTGGATCCATTAACTATCAAACATCAATATCGTCAAGCAGAAAACCAGATCTGAATCAATTAGATTAAACCTATGCATTCAATCAAAAAAGCATCAGATGACTCAAAAACTAAAACTCTACACACAACCGAGTCATTCACAAAAACTTCATCTTCAACTGAATCAAAACATACCCAATACTTCAAATCTACATATTACAATAAAAGAACACCAAAATCAAAAACCATAACTCTTTCATATACTAGTTAGGTAAAAATCAAAAACCCTAACTCTAACAAATGATTTCAGATAAAAATAAAATTAACCACAAACTAGTTTATACCTGATGATATCCAACAAACTGCTGCTAAATCAGAGGTTGTATGATTTGATTTTAGATTTCATGGAAAAAAATTAGGTTTAGGAAAAAACTATAGATTGTAGATCGACATTTCTTGAAGATGGGTTTTGATTAGATTATTAGATTTTTTGAAACGATGGTTTTAATTTCAAGAAAAACCTAAAATCTAAGCAGATTTGTTGGAAGAAGAAGAGAAAAGTTTTTCTCTTCTCTCAGCTGAACCTAAAAGTATTCGAATGAACGAAAAATATAAAGAGAGCGAGAGGGAGAGATGTGCGAAATAAATATGGGGGATTTTTATTTATCTGAAAATCGTAAAATTAATTAAAAAAAAAAGAACTACTAAAGCCCATAAAAAAACCATATATTACAAAAAAAAAAAAAACTATGTACAACGGTTGTACGAGTTGATGTACGTTTCACCACTAGTTTATTTTAATAAATGACTTAAAAATTAAGCGTTGCTAAAACCAGGATATGGTGTAGTGCATGATTTCCCTTTTGATTATGAAAACAATTTCATATATCTACTTCCTTAAACTAATGTAAAGATACATAGACTTCTAGGATGAAATCATACCTATATGATGAACACATAATCAAATAAATATATACAATAGATTATGTCGATGTCGTCTTTACGAAGTTCCAAAAGATAAGCGTTTATACTTCGTACTATGCTTCCTTGATAATTTTATCATACAATTATGACCAAGTCTCATCACTAGAGTATTATATACAATATATACAGCTTCGCATGTTATGTTTTCAATATAGCACGATTTGAAAGATACGTTAGGAATTGAAACAAGATCAAGTAAGTATTATTAACCTTAAGTGGAAGGATGATGTCGTCGTTGTAGTTGTTACTTCTTCTCATTCTTCATGTCTTCGGAGTAATACTTGTATGTATGTCTCAACATTCCTAGACTAACCTAAACAAAGTTGACTCTAGTATTAATCAAGCGACTCTAAATGAGTTTTGATACTTAAATATCAAAACCAAACTTGACATACCAACGCTTGGTGAGTTCAACCGATCTATGATCTAACAAACTTAACTATCAGTTTGGTCTCCCAGTAAAGTAACTACAGCTCAAGGAGTATCCTGTTGGAGAACTATTGTGGAAATGAGTATGTTAATCACGGCTAAGGCAAAGATCTTCATTCATTTAGGTGAACAGGTATTATTTTGGCATGACCGATGGGTAGGAAACTCAATATTGGCAGTTGAATTTTCCTTTGATGTGTAAGTTGGACAAACTTTCTTCAGCCAGCATTGCACATCACGTAATTGAAGATGGTTCCTGAAAGTTTGGTTTCAGACGCGTTCTATCAAATGAAGAAGCTAATCAGTTTTCATCCCTTCTATCTATCATTGGCACTAATCTACTAACGCTGGATTCCTTACCAAACACGCGTAGATGACCATTAACATATACTAGAAACAGATGATAGCATGACTGAAATAGATGGAGTGGAGGACTTTCCATGGTTTTTCATTTGGAAAAAATACATCCCACCCAAGATTAATTTTTTTAGTTTGGTGTGCAGTCCATGGAAAACTCAACATATTTAACATGTTTCGGCGCAAAGGTATGGATGTTTACAGTTCCTGTAAGCTTTGTGGAGATAGTCTGGAGTCTCAAGATCACCTATTATTGCACTATAAGATTGCTAGGAAGATTTTGTCTACTTTAGCTCATGCAAAGAATTGGTCCTGGGTATTTCCAGAAACATTGTTGGCTCTGGCTCATACAAGGGGTAACAATCATCTTACACAATCAGGGAAAGTTGTTTGGAGTCTTACAACTGCCACAATCATTTGTACAATCTGGAGGTAAAGAAATTGTCAAACATTTGAAGAACAATATACATTCAAGACATATTTAGAACTGTGTGACAGTGCAAAGTCATTAGTTCTCACTTGGGCATCGGCTACTGGCAAAAAGGATCACTTGAACTTCTCACACACTTTGTGTAATTGGGACTCCTTATTTTACTAAATTGTTTTAGATTTTTCTTTCTTCTTCTACCTTTGGTAGAAATCATGTAAATCCTTCTTCTCCTAATACAATTTTTCTCTTCTAATATTTTTTTTTGAAGGAACTTCATTTAGGTCTTGCTTCACAGCCTTCACTGTTAGAACCCTAAGAGGTTTATACGAGAAACATGTCTACGGTTTGAAGTTTGTATCTAAAATTTCTAATAAATATTCCACCATATTAGAGTTTTCATTTGGATCTCCCTTAATTTCCAAGGAAGAAGGGGCGTTCAGCAGCGGAATTAAAGTCCTCTTACCGAAGGTTTATCTCTGAATTATTCAAAGATTATTTGTTTTTGACTCTTAAAAGGTTAAAATTTTATTCAAATGGAAAAAATAAGTACAAGAAGAGAGGCGCCTAAGAGCAACAAAAGAAGGCAAAAGCCTACCCAACACAGTTAAGCCGCAATAAAAACAAAATGACCCAAACTTCTTAAAACATAAGTGCAAGCCTAACCCACACAGACTAACCAATCCATATAATTTCTTCTTAGGTACAAGGGTTTTTTTACCTCTACCCAAATCATCGTTGCTAGGACCCAATCCCTTGACTGGTTTCGAGGAATGGAAATTATCTGCAATGCCTCAAAACTTCATAGTTTTATCCATATTTTGTTTTTTAGTGATTGGTTTCCATTGGATACCTCCTCAACTGACCTTATCTTTACGATATTCATGACATCATTTTTCTTCTCGTATTTAAAATCTTCACACGTATCTACTTCAGGCTCTTTAGTATCTTGTTCTTCATTGGAATCATTATTTTCTTCATTATGATCTTCAGAGTATTCTCTAGCTGCAATAACAGAGGCATGTGATTCATGATTTTGAGGCTTTTTACTTTTCTGACAACTATTTTAACCTGCTCTTGCATTTTCTTCTCCTCTTTTTGGTAGTGCTTCCAAAATAATTTCAAAAGCATAACCTAAGACGTTATATTGATTCAAATTACAGATTGGGATTTTCTTATTCCCCTTCTTAGGTGAGCTCTTAAACCTTCTATCATATGTTGTACTCTCAACAAACGGTTCTTATACTCTCTCTCCAATCTATGTACCTTTAGCTAAGACTCTTTTCCAACCAATTGTTATTTGCTGATTAAGTTACTCATTAATGTAGGTATAAGGATTGGTCTATTTTGAAATCTCAATATCCTCCACTGTATTCTTTATTCCCCTTCCTTAGATAAAGATTGAATCCCTTCCAAAATCTTAGTGTTTTGTTTATTCTTCAGGGGTCTAGTGAACTTTGACATTATCCTTCAGTTAGAGCACTGCTTGGTCGAACTCGCAAGCGTTGTTATCTCAAGCTTGTTTGTCAATGTTAGTGATCAAAACTATAAGTCTTGATTTCTAGTTAACTTATAGTGATGTCTCGGACTACGATAGATTGTGTAGTTGAGCATTAGACTTCACGGAGTTCATCAATTGAAGACGAAGAACTACTAAGGAGAGCTTGTAGAACTTCATCAACAAAAGGTTTGTGGAGACTAAAACTCATTTATCACTTGGAAAGTCTATTTCTACTCTATCTCCTATATTGAGACAAAAGTCGTATTACTATATAGTCGTCGATTATGCACATTTGATATTTCGAGCTGAGTTTGACTCGCTTACATATTTCTAGAAATATGTGTTGGTAAGCTTTCGCTTCAACAAAGTTCATCTTATATTATTGACAAAAGTCAAAAGATGATCATGTGAAAATCGCCGAGTAACATCTTACATGGTTTGTGTGATACAATCGTTTGGTGTAGACTTGGAATGTTTCGTAATGATTATTTCAATAACTTGAAAATCTCTTTGATGCTAATAGTGTGTGAAAACGGCTATTGTCATCCTCTAAGAAAGTTTCAATGATTGAAATAGAGTTTAGAATACTTAACCATCATTGGATTATGAACATAGTATGCATTCTTGCATGTATGTGATCCATGACTGGAACTATAATATGCATACCCGTATGCGTACTTGTAGTTGTGAAATTCCGTCTACCTAAGTACACATACCCATACGCGTACTGGCGAAGGGTTTGGGTCCGTAAATTTCTGCTGTGTTTTGAAGTATGCGTACCCGTTTGCATACTGGCGAAACTCAAACTCAGACCGAGTACTTAAGTATGCGTACCCGTTTGCATACTTGAGTGGTTAAAGTTCTAAAATTGGTTTGTTTATGAACTAATATATTTATATATTAAGGAATGCATTCTTTGCAAACCGTGGCTATAATGTTCATGAATTGATTCGAGTGAATCAAACCGATTTTGCTTCAATTGTGTTCTTGTATACTTCTATGAGAATATAGCAATTGAACAACTCTTTAACTAGTTTCATTTGAGTCACTTGAACTAGTTGTGGTTAAGATGAATAAGGTTGATATGAGAGTGTTCATATAGCTAACCTCGGTTAACTACTATTGAGCCAACATAGTGTACACGTTTAGGTACGGTTACTCAAACCTAAATGAGGGTAAATTTCATTTGTGTATAACAAGCTAAGTTCGATCTAATGGTTGAAAGATATTATCTTGGGTCTAATCATGTTTTCATTAAATGGTGAATATTGAATGCTTTGTTACCAAGGTAACTTAGATTGCAAACCCTGATTTGAAAACTATATAAAGGAGAACTCTAGCAACTGGGAAACCTAATCCCCACACCTCCTATGTGATACTTGTTGCGACTAGAGTCGATTCTCCTTTAACCTTAGGTTTTTCACGAAACCCTGTAGGTTAACGACTTGAAGACTTCATTGGGATTGTGAAGCCAGACCCAACTATTTTCTCTGTAGTTGCGTGTTCTGATCTTTCCCTGTTCTATCATATTGAGTACTATCTTCTCTAAGATTTGATCGAGATTGATTCTCCGATAGGCAAGATAAAAAGTAGTCACAAACATCTTCGTCTCATCGTTTGTGATTCCACAATATCTTGTTTCGCTACCATACGATTAAGGTTATTGTGAGGTGATTGATAATACTAGGCTGTTCTTCGGGAATATAAGTCTGGTTTATCAATTGGTTCCTGTGAACCTTGATTTATCAAAAGATGGAACAAAACTCGTAGGTATATCTGTGGGAGACAGATTTATTTATTCCAATAGACTTTTCTGTGTGAGACAGATTTGTTTATCAAGTCTCCGACTTTGGGTCGTAGTAACTCTTGGTTGTGGGTGAGACCAGCTAAGGGAATCAAGTGCATAGTATCCTGCTGGGATCAGAGGCGTAAGGAGCATGACTGTACCTTGAATCAGTGTGAGATTGATTTGGGTTCAACTACATTCCAGTCCGAAGTTCATTGGTAGTAGGCTAGTGTCTGTAGCGGCTTAATACAGTGTGGTGTTCAAAGCTGGACTAGGACCCGGGGTTTTTCTCCATTTGCGGTTTCCTCGTTTACAAAATTTGTAGTGTCTGTGTTATTTCTTTTCCGCGTTATATTTTGTTATATAATAGAAATATCACAGGTTGTGCGTTAAGATCTATCAATTGGATAATCCAACCTTTGGTTGTTGATATAAATTGATTGACACTTGAACATTGGTCTTTGGTACGTACCGTTCAAGTTGTTTCACATAATAATCAGGCTCGCGGATTTCTATCTGTTTGATTTTGCTGATTACATTGTGAAACAGAGATATAAACTCTTTGATATACTTTTCTCTAAATTGAGTCTGACTGTCTAGTTGATTCTCTTGAAAGTATATTGGAGTTTGTCTATTCAGATTGCCGAACGAAATATTGGGTGTGGTTGTTAGACCCCCGCTTTTTCACCTTCTTCAAAGAATATTTGTTGCTCGAATGACCAAAAGATTGACAGAGAATGTACTTTTGTAGTTTCCGCTGATATTCCACTTGGAGATTATTACAAATTTTCCATTTATCCAAAAAGGGATAAGGATAGGGAATTGACAATCAAATCTTTTTTCAACAAGAATCCTTGCATATGAAAGTCTAGTTTTGTTGATGGTGCAATCATCCATCGTCAATGGTTTCCCCACAAAACTGGCAATAGGGCCAAGTCTAATGTTATTTCAGAGATGAACAGGGACATAACAGATCAACGTCATCCACACCAGAATGGGCTTTATCTCTGCAATTGAGTTATCAATCACGAGACTCCAAGGTCAAACCACGAACAAATTATTGGAAATGTAAAAAGCCCCATGATCGAGAGCTAAGTTCCTATCATCAGTATTAAAAAAAAAAGGAGTTGCTATTGTGCAGAGTAATGGATGCCTCATATTTCGTCTTCCACACTTTATTTATTGCCTCTTTCACCATCGAGAAGAAGAGTTTGTGACCTACAAAATATCCAATAGCTAGTTATTCACATTTCTTAATCTTTTCATAACGAATTTCAGAAGAGATTGAAACTTCTTCCTTTCCTTCCATTAGAACTAGAGATTGATAAATTTTCGGATTATCCTTAGCACTCTTCTTATTTGGAAACAAATAAAACCAATCATCTGCTCGACTTTTAGTCAAACCCCTTTGTTGAATAGGTGTAGGGTTTACTTTCTTACCTCCATTAGATATAAGCTCAAATCCAGTCTCCGCTGAAGATTTTTTTTGTTTATTGCCTTGAAGATTAGTCGGTTCTGGTGAATATCTTCTTACATGACCAAGGAATTGAGGGATTTTATCTCAAAAAAAAAAATCGCCTGAGAAATCTCTGCCACGTCATTAGAGTCTAACGTTAAAGATCTTATAAATTAATCGAAGATTCTGATTTGAGCATGAATCCCGAGGGAAGTAGTGCCCTAGAAAATCACCTCTACCTCCCTTGCACATGCACATCATCAGAAGCGAAAGGATTAGCATGACATGGCCCATGATGACCTAATGTTGTGTTCTTCTTTTATGTAAGTTTCCTTTTGTATTTAGATTAGTTCTTTTTTCTTCTTCTTGTTGAGTCAGCTCAACTTGACCAAAGTCATTTTTCAAGTAACCTTACTTTGCTTTCTTTTCATATGTGTTAGAGATGTGACCTTACAACAATTTCCTTTTGTGATTATATTTCTTGTTATAGAAGCAAAGTCCATCCATATAAAGCCGTTATTTCCTTTTTCTTTTGTTTTCTTTTTTTTGAAAGAAAACTGTTATTTATTGGCTAAGAAGATTACATGTTTAGCTTATGAGATAATCTTGTAGAAGCTGCCTCTTAATTATATTAACAGGAGTTACACACCACACAAATTACCTATATAATTTCTAGCATACTCAGCTAATACATCTGCAAGATGATTACAAGTTCTATGTATATGAACTACCACACAACATTCAAACATAGAATGCTGATCTCCGATATACTTGACGAGTTGAAAATCTTTTCTTCTGTAGCACAATTCAAGTCCAGAAATACCTTATGCAACTCATTTATTGTCAGTTTGTACTAGTAGTTTTTTACAATGCAGTTGTTGAGCCCAATTTAAATTTTCCAAAATTGAAAAAGCATCTGCTTGATCAAAATCCGTGCAGTGTCAGAGATCGCTTTTGCAGCAAAGGAAACTCCTGCATCATTACGCATAACAAGACCCATCCCAGCAGCATTATTATTAGTAATCATAGAGCATCGCCAGTTATAGAGATCCATCCTTGAGGAGGAGTCCAAGTTTTAGGCATATGTAATGCCCTATTACTATTCATTGATGCATGTTGTTCTAAATGACTATCTATAGACTATTGATTACAATAATGATATATGCCTCGAATAGTGCTGTTTCGGTTAGGTTCAATTGCCTGGAAAATAAAAGAGCAGCGAGCATTCCATATAAACCACATTGTAAAAAGATTGAAAGCTACTTACAGTAATATTAACCAAGAGCAACAAAATTAAGGCATGATTATTATGAAATTAGGGCATGATTTGATGAGATTTGATACAAATTAAGGATTTAAACGAGCGTAAAAGAAATCCATCCTTGAATTTAAAGCAAGATTGAAAGCTAATTATAGTAACATTAACCAAAGCAACAAAATTAGGGCATGATTATTATCACACTGCAGGATGCCAGGATCTGATGAGATTGGATACAAATTAAGGATTTAAACGAGGGAAAAAGAAACTAAGAAATGGTTGTTACTAATTTGGTAGAAATCAAGGGTTGATTTTCTCTTGATTTTTGCTTGACTTTTTGCTTGACTTTTTGCTTTTCAAAGTCAGTTTTATAATTTGTGTATTGTCCACAAGGGTCTTTATTGAAAAAAGAATGTAATGTCAAACAAGGGTCTTTATTTCTCCCATTTTCCATATAATAAATACCTTGTTTTTTAACGTAACTCCATAAATATAAAAAGATTTTCTCTTTGCCGACTCTTATTTGGTTTTCCGTTTCCTTTTTTTCCCTTGGTTATTCCAAGGAATTCGAAAAGTTTCTGCTTCTATTTTTTTCTTTAGTTCATCTTCAAATTGATTTACAGAAATGACTTTCATGCCTCCTCCACCGTTAAATGAAGAGGTATATGTTGAGGATGAGGAAGATCTGGCGGATGATGAGATGTCCGGTGAAGAACAAGAGGATTATGAGACGTCTGGTGAAGATCAGGAGGATGTGGATGAGATGTTTGTTGAAAGTTCTCAACCAACTGAAGTCTCACCAGCAGAAGCCGTTGTTGTTACAGTGGAAAATCAGGATCCCGCAACTTCGAAATTTACCTGGAAGATTGAGAATTTCTCTAGGCTGAACCCTAAAAAACATTACTCTGATGTGTTCGCCGCTGGTGATTGTAAATGGTGTGTGCTGATGTTTCCCAAGGGAAACAACAACGTAGATTACTTGTCGATGTACCTTGCTGTTGCCGATCCGGATGATTTGCCATTAGGGTGGAGTAGGTCTGCACAGTTCAGTTTGTCAGTCGTCAATCAAATCAATAACGAGGACACGGTGAGAAATTATACACAGCTACACAAATTTACTGTACGACAAAGTGATTGGGGTTCTACAACCTTCATGCCTCTTCGTGAACTCAACGACCCTGGTAGAGGGTATCTCGTAGATGATACATGTATAGTTGAAGCAGAGGTTAAGATTATGCCGGACGACTGGACATATGATTGTCGAAAAGAAACGGGTTATGTTGGTCTTAAGAATCAAGGAGCAACATGTTATATGAACTCTCTTCTCCAGACTTTATATCATATTCCTTATTTCAGGAAGGCGGTCTACCATATGCCAACAACTGAAAATGATTTGGCATCAGGAGGAAGCATCCCTTTGGCTCTACAGACTTTGTTTTATAAGCTTCAGTACAGTAAAGATAGAGTCGGAACGAAACAGCTCACTAAATCTTTCGGATGGAATACCCACGAGTCTTTTATGCAACATGATGTGCAGGAACTTAATAGGGTTCTGTGTGAAAAGCTTGAAGATAAAATGAGGGGAACTGCTGTGGAGGGTACGATTCAACATTTGTTCGAAGGTCACCATATGAACTACATTGAATGCATCAATGTGGACTACAAATCTACTAGAAAGGAGTCATTTTATGACCTTCAACTTGATGTCAAAGGCTGTCAGGATGTTTATGCTTCTTTCGACAAGTATGTGGAAGTAGAGCATCTTGAAGGCGATAACAAGTATCAAGCTGGTCAGGAACACGGTTTACAAGATGCAAAGAAGGGTGTCCTTTTCATTGACTTCCCACCTGTTCTCCAGCTCCAGCTAAAACGTTATGAATATGATATTACGCGGGACACTATGTTAAAGATAAATGATCGCTATGAATTCCCCCTACAACTTGATCTTGACAGGGAGGATGGCAAATACTTATCTCCAGATGCTGATAAGAATGTTCGCAATCTTTACACACTTCAGGCAGTTTTGGTTCACAGTGGCGGGGGACATGGGGGACACTATTATGCTTTTATAAGACCAACAGTCTCGGATAAATGGTTCAAATTCAATGATGAGCTGGTAACAAAAGAAGATATCAAGCGCGTATTAGAGGAGCAATACGGTGGGGAGGGAAGATATTCAAATGCATATATGCTTGTGTATATACGTGAAAGTAATAGAGATGAAATTATTTGTAACGTGGATGGGAAGGACATTGCTGAACAGTTGAGGATTAGGTTGAAGAAAGAACAAGAAGAAAAGGAGCAGAAGAAGAAGAAAAAAGCAGAGGCTCACCTGTATGCTACTATAAAGGTTGTTCGAGACGAGGACCTTTCCAAACAGATTGGGAAAGATATTTATTTTGATCTTGTTGATCACGATAAAGTTTGCAGTTTTCGTATCCAGAAACAAATGCCTTTTAATCTCTTCAAGGAGGAGGTTGCTAAAGAGTTTGGCGTACCTGTGCAATATCAGCGGTTTTGGCTATGGTCAAAGCGTGCAAATGATACCTATCGTCCAGGACGACCGATAACGCTTCTGGAGGAGACACAATCTGTTGAGCAGTTGATGGAAGTTTCAAATAAGTTGGCTCGCAGCATGGTATGGAATTACCAACTCCAAGACTTAAAGCTGTTCCTGGAAATAGAGCTCGGGCCGGAATCACATCCCGTTCCTCCTCCCTGTCATAGAACCAAAGAAGATATTCTTCTTTTTTTCAAGCTTTATGATGCTGAAAAGGAAGAAATTCGGTATGTTGGGAGACTCATTGTGAATGTTAACGGTAAGCCTTTGGAAATTCTTAAAATGCTTAATGAGATGGCAGGATTCTCACCAGATGAGGAAATAGAACTTTATGAGGAATTATCCTTTGTGCCCACTGCTAAGTGCAAACACATAGACAAAAACCTCACATTCTGCGCTAGCCGGCTCATAGATGGGGACATTATTTGCTTACAGAAACCTGCTTCAGCTGATAGTATGCCAATATACCGCTGTCTTGATGTTCCTTCTTTTATGAGAGATGTTAGTAACCGTCAGGTTGTGCATTTTCGATCTGTGGAGAAGCCAACGGAAGATGATTTTTGTTTAGAGCTGTCAAAGGTATTAACATATGACTCTGTCACGGAAAGAGTAGCTAGCCATCTTGGTTTGGATGACCCAACTAAAATCAGACTTTTCCATCATAACTGTTACTCCACACAACCTAAACCCGAAGCTATTAGGTACCAAGGTTTTGACCACTTGTCTGAGGTGTTGATTCAGTTCAATCGGACAACTGATATTTTGTATTATGAAGTCTTGGACATCCCTTTACCAGAATTTGAAGGTTTGAAAACTCTAGATGTTGCATTCCGTCATCCAACAAAAAATGATATGGTCGTTTATAGTATTAGACTTCCAAAACAAAGTACAGTTGCTGACGTGATTAATGATCTGAAGACAAAGGTTGAGTTGTCTCACCCCAATGTGGAACTTAGATTGCTGGAAGTTTCTTTTCACAAGATTCGTAAGATTTTTCCACTTGATGAAAAGATTATGCATATTTATGATTACTCGGGGGACGCATTACGGGCAGAGGAGATTCTAGAGGAGGAGAAGAACTTGGGTCCTCAGGATCGCTTGATTCATGTTTTTCACTTCACAAAAGAAGCATATGGGGTAAATAATTTTGGGGAACCATTTTTCTTGGTCATCTATGAAGGAGAGACTTTAGATGCAGTCAAGTTGCGCATACAGAAGAAATTGCAGGTTCCTGACGAGGAATTCGCTAAGTGGAAGTTCGCATATTTGACATGGAGGAATCTACCTGAGTACCTTGAGGACTCGGATATAGTGTCCAGATGTTTTCAGAGAAGAGATTATTGTTTTGCAGCTGGGGAGCAGTACCTTGGCTTGGAGCATTCTGATTGTTCCCCAAAAAGAACATATACAGCCAGTAAAAATCTACAAATAGCCGGGTAAAGAAAAAGAAACAGGACATGGTTCATTCTTACTAAGCAGATACTAAGTTAATTTTCATCTAATTTTTATTTACTACTACTTTGCGATGTAATTTCAAACTACTTGAGGGTATCTCTCTAGTGTACTTAATTTAAGTTCTGCCTTGATTTGAGTTATGCTTTCTTTTAATCTTTGTTATAGCTTGAAAGAAAAAGTTTCTTCTATGAGCACAGGATCCGGTGAAGTAAGCTTAAAAGAAAAAGATTTTTTAGTTTATGCATCTAGTTTCATCAATGCATTATAGGATTCAATGTTGGGGTTTTCCTGCTTTTTTCCATTGTTCTTGTCAATGCTTCTTCTATTACATATGAAAACATAACCAAGGTTTCCGTATTATCTTATTTTTATTCGTTGATTAGAACCAAGACTACTGAAAATAGACTTCTATAATATGTTTATGCAGTAGCTATGGCACCTATTACAGAAGCAAGCATATGCAAATCGGCGGACACTTACAAAGAGACGACATTCAATGACACTCTAAAATGTAGCTATTGTTACAATTGGTGTATCAGGTTTTCTGGTTGGCAGGTGAAGATGTATGTTGTATTTTTCAAAAATTGTAGTCAAAAACTCGTATCTCCTCCACAACCATCACAACCACCACCCTCACTCTCCTCCACCATCATCACCACCTCCTAATTCTAAGGTAGATACATGTGATAAACCTAGGGACTCCTACTCTGAAACTACATATCCAACTTCCGACTGCTCTTATTGTAAAAACGAATGTTCTGATCTAGGGGATCAAGCTAGTACCATCCCCATTGGGATCATTTATTATCATCACTATCAATTCATATGTTTTCTTAAAACTCTCATGGTCAAAGGATATCATTACCTTGTCCCTCGCTATCCATAAAACTAGTACAACCGTTTGCCACTGTGGGAGGGGCGACCAAAGAAGAATCTGATTGTCTGAGATTACTTTCGTCCCCTTTCAGAAAAAGTGATACTTTCGTTTTGTTTCAAAAAAAGTGATAATTTCACTCCGTTTCAGAAAAAGCTTTGCTCCGTTTCAAAAAAGGTGATACTTTCGCTCCGTTTCAGAAAAGTGATACTTTCGCCCGTTTCAGAAAAAGTGATACTTTCGCCCTGTTTCAGAAAAAATGATACTTTCGCCCCGTTTCAGAAAAAGTGATACTTCCGCCTTGTTTTAGAAAAATGATACTTTCACCCCGTTTCAGAAAAAGTGATACTTTCGCTCCGTTTCAGAGAAAGTGATACTTTCGCCCCGTTTTAGAAAAATTGATACTTTCGCCCTGTTTCAGAAAAAATTATACTTTGGCCCCGTTTCAGAAAAAAGTGATACTTTCGCCCCGTTTCAGAAAAAGTGATACTTCCGCCTTGTTTTAGAAAAATGATACTTTCACCCCGTTTCAGAAAAAGTGAAACTTTCGCTCCGTTTCAGAGAAAGTGATACTTTCGCCCCGTTTCAGAAAAAGTGATATTTTCGCCCGTTTCAGAAAAAGTGATACTTTCTCTCCGTTTCAGAAAAAGTGATACTTTCGTCTGGTTTCAGAAAAAGTGATACTTTCGCCTTTGAGAAAATGTGATACTTTCGCCCCGTTTCAGAAAAAGTGATACTTTCGTCCCGTTTCAGAAAAAGTGATACTTTCTCTCTGTTTCAGAAAAGTGATACTTTCCCTCCGTTTTAGAAAAAGTGATACTTTCGCTCGGTTTCAGAAAAAGTGATACTTTCGCTTTGTTTCAGAAAAAGTGATACTTTCGCCACGTTTCAGGAAAAGTGATACTTTCGTTCCGTTTCACAAAAGTGATATATTTGCTCCGTTTCAGAAAAACTGATACTTTCATTCCGTTTGAGAAAAGTGATACTTTCGCTCTGTTTCAGAAAAAATGATACCTTCATTGGTTTTAGAAAAAGTGATAATTTTGCTCCAAGTTATATTAATTGGATATTTAAATAGTTATACTAATTGGATTAAAGAGTGGGTACAATTTTATCGGATGAAAAAATAACCGAAAAATACTACACGGAATTTTGTAAAATTGAGCATTTGCGATACAAAAAAAAAAAAATGGTCATAAAAGAGACTCCTTTCTTTCGGACCCTCGGATCAGCACATACAACTCAAAACAATTGTATATAAATTCTCCATCCGTAGCATGTAGTAATTAATATGCCCGGGTACACATTTGTTAATTGAGTAAGATCAACTTAATACTTGGGCATTCCATCCGTATAGTCCTTTCGCACCTCCCAAATGTTATAACGGGGAATGTCTCCCAAATGTAATCACCGAAGTATACAATATTCTTCCTAATTATTGCAATTTTCTTCACTGATTCATAATATATCTCAGAATAATGCCGACTACTGGTCGGTCCAGTGCACTGAACCATTCCAACACATGGCTGTCTAAATCTCACACTTCAGAGTTATGAAATACTACCTCCGTCCCACAATTAGTTGACTTAATAGTATAATTTAGAAATGATTTATCTCTCAAACTATACCACGAATATTCGTAAATTTTATATCATTGAAAAGCATTTTAAAACACCTACGTAATGAATATAAATATGAGTATCAAATGATATAAAATCAACTATTAATGAGACAAAATCTAAAAACAAATAAGTCAACTAATAATGAGACGGAGGGAGTAAGAAGAATATATATGAATTTTAAGGAAACCTACATGGTTCAAGATATTTGATGCAATTACGTTGCAAATCATTCCTTGGGCATCCATGCAATTACTCACGCTGAACCATTCCTAATTTGGAGGGGGCGTCACCATTTCCATTTGGAGGGTCATATGGATTACCAAAGCCTCCTCCGCAACTTTGTCTATAACAATCTTCTCCATCTGGCCTGCAACTTGTGCTGAAATCTTTAGTCAGGTGAGGAGTACCTTGGCAGCTCCAGCTTGTCCTTGAGCATGCCCATCTTGAAACAGCGGTTTCTGATTTATCAACGTTGAATAAAGATATTGCACTCCAATTGAGAGCAGCAAAGTCCAACTTTCCACCTATAATATTTGAGAGGAAACCAAATAAGATCATCAGCATCTGAAAAAATAGATTCGGAAATAGTGATGCTAATTGCTTACCAGTGCTCCTCCACTGCAAGTGCACAATCTGCGAGATTTCTCTGAGTCTGGTAACTTTCATAAACTTTGGCAAGCTTAACCACAGAAGAATCAAGTACACTGTCAGGTCTCTGACTAAAAAAAATACTGTTGGCTCCATAGTGGGATTTATGAGCTTTGGACCTTTTGGCGCGATATTTTAAATTTGCACTATCAAGAACAAGGATTTCATATGAAAGTAAACTTCAACTTAACAGTTTCATGTTTTTCAAGCTCACTGACTCCTCATTAATCACATTATAGGATTCGCCGGACTTCAAAACAGTTTATTAAGATTTTAATTTTCAAGTGATGAAGATGAAAACAAATTCTAGTGGATGAGCTTTACTGGTAGAGAAAAATACCTTGAGCTATGCAAATACTAATGCTAAACCGTACCGACTAGTTTTCTCTGTCTAGTCGAACATCACTACTTTAAAAGCAAAGAGCTACAAGTGCTGAATCCTCTTCATGAAATACTCTTAATAATTTTGTCTGAATTAGGCTATTTCTAAGCAGATTATAGATAGAATTTTAGATGTTCCATAACCCAAATGCATTCTGTGTACAAGGAATAAGATTTGGTGCCGTATTAAGAAAAATTGTGGCTTTAGCACACACTTAGAACTTCCTTAAATAACAGACAAATTGGCAAGCCACGACAACTTCAGACGTGAAGTAAACATCTGAAGTATTCTCAAAAGAATGTGGACGGGAAACACAAAGTTGGGACTAGGGCAAAGAAGTATACAGCATTGAATTGTCAGAACTAGAATGGTCTAATATCAGCAGCAGCAACTAGTTCTAAATTCTAGTCATCACTAGCCACATTGACCCACAATAAAATCAAACTAGCAGTCTGCAAGGTGTCGTGCTAACTGATCCTTCTCATGGGGAGTGAAAAGAAAATCATCTCACTTGTCACAGAAAAACTAATAATGCAGTTTCCAGTTCACAATTAACAAAGCTATATAGCTTAACCCAAAACAGAAAACACACCAATAAAGCTGGACTACGATATACAGATAGAATGAAAGTAACTTATAACTCAGTAAGACATTGTCAATGACATTTAGGTTCACATAAAGGTTACATGTTATCCAATTTCAAAATGAAAACTCAATAAGTGTGTAGAATAATATGAATACCACTTCAAAAACTCAACAAAGATTACAAGTTTATGTGTATTAGGGGCTCTCATCCTCCTGCAGCTCCTTGAACTGATAATAGTTATACTGGCTTTTTGTCTCCCAAATTGAAACTGGCTTCATCACTTTTGTATCTTGTTCCCCAAATTCTTTTAATGAAACAAAGGTGTTTTTGTGAGGGAATATTCCACCGAAAATAATACATAAACGCCACAATCATTTTCGAGGTGGAAGTTTTTGTGTCGTAAACACTGAGATAGTTATCTTCAAAAGTCAAAACACCACAACTCTTTGTAAAGGCTAATAAATCGCTATCGTCAATCCTAAAATTTTGACTCCAAACCAATGACTGCCGTTCATCTCGCTCTTTCTTGCCATGGTTATCATTCTTCTTTTTTAATAGCCATATGCCGATGAATGCATCTTCTTTGTCATCTATACCAATAGCCAAAAACAAAAACCCATCCAAAACTCCTAGTCTGGCAAACTCCCAATCACTCCCTGGTGGGAAAGAAGGTGGTGAAAGATGCCCAGAAAACTTCTCCTCAGCCAAATCGAAGATCACAATCCTTTGTGATTTGGCGTCCAACCAATAAAGAGATCCATTGGCAAAGACGGCATCCGCATCCCACTCATGTATACTGAATTCACAATCAAATGGAGATTCCAAGTTTCCGAGGTTTCTCCATCCACTGCCACTGCCTAGAGTGTACACTTGTACTTCAAAATGGGTCTTGGACTTGTAAATTCTTACAACTTTGTATTCATCAGTTAGAACAACATAACCAAATTGGGTCTTCCAATCATAAAACTGAGCCTTATCATCATAACGATCTGTCTTGAATTCTGGAAGCATAACATATTCTCTAGTAATAGGGTTACAAATGCAAACAGGTGAGTCTTGATAAAGACAGATCAAACCATTAACAGAACCACCAAATCTAGCAAAAAACGGAGGGGTGAAATTCATTCTTCTAATTCCCTGAATCGGTTTTGTCGACTCATCTGTCTCATCATAATTCTCATTATTTTCAAAATAGACAAAAGTTTGATTCCCGTCACCTAATTTAGTGTTAAAAATATTGGATAATTTGTGATTTAAATGAATCTAGAAAAATTTAGATTAATTAAAGTCGGTTAGTAAAAATAATCTTCTCGGCAAAGTAAAGCCTAGAATGATCTAGGTTAGTCCGTACACAAGGGTAAATTTAGACTAGTCAATAAATCTCTAGAGTCTTCTTTTTCTACTAGCCTAATTGGTCATGTAATCTAGAGAAATCCATCTCTAGAATTTTCTCTCCTAATCGGTCCATTAGCTCAGTTTTTTTGTCTCTAGGTGCTTCTTAGTGGTCGGTCATTGAGTCTATAAATAGACGGTCGATGGTCACATTTGGGATCATCCAAATCCAAAAACTCACCAAGTGAGGTAATAGTTAGAGAGAGAGTTAGTAAGAGTGAGAGCGTCAATAAGAGCCAAAGTGTCTTTGTAAACTAAGTGAGCCAAAGTGCTACACTAAAATTCTTTGTAACATTTTCATTTCCAAATTAATCCAAGCCTCACTTTTGAATTAACCAACCTCTCCTTCTTGAATCATTTCCATAAACCCATCACACTTCCGCATTGCGCCAACATTTAGCAAGATAACTCAACTTACCTGAATCAGAAGCTGAAGAATCAAAAGGATGGTTCAGATGATGGAAGTGCTTCTAGGAGAATAATGGATGATGAGATACAATTCTTCTCCATTTTGTGCAAACTAATTTGGAATCAAGAACTGATTCGGTTGGTAAGCAAGTTAAGATGTCTAGTGTAATATCTGTGGGTAGAATCTTGAAGTAATCTATGGGAAATGGAAACGAGAAACACAAATTCTTTGTTAGTTAGGGTTTACCAAAAGACCGTGGGATTTTGGAGATGTGGAAAAGAGTAAAGCAAAGTAAAATGAATGGAGTGGAGTGGGCTGCTCTGCTAGGCTTTTAACTAGTAAAGGAGGAAAATATAGGTGGGTGGAGGATACCTTAGAGTATGATTAGTTATGTGCTTAGGTGGGAGATGCCAGAATGGTTTGTCATCTTCACACACGTTAAGTACATCACTTCTTAGACCAGTCAACAGGCTATATTACACTTTAATCTCTAGCACTGGGTACACTCTGACATTCAATAAGTGAGCTGAATGAAGTAAATGCTTCTGATTTTGATAAGATAAGAAGCACAAAAATTTATCAATAAAATTCTGTTTTGAATCAAAATAAAATAAAAAATAGACCGTTAGTCTAAGTAAGGATTAGTATATTCCGTTATATTCATGACACAACCATCTAGGCATCTACCATTTCAAATTATCCCATCTATCATTTCAAATTTCAACCTGAAAGAGAATGTAAACTAAAAAGGATTGGAAGCATAGAGTTGTAGTTGCAGGAAATCCCACACCCACATCCTAGTGATAATCTATGATGTAATCTAAGAAACTATGAAGAAATACTCAAGATCTTTTATTAAAACTTAGAACAAATACAAAGATGATAAGAACAAACCCTAACTTGGGAAGCAAATAACTTTCTCTCTCTTAAATATCTATTCTTAACTCACCAAAAACATCTCTCTCTACAAAGGCCTTTGGCTCCTTATATAAGAGTTTACATAGTGGAGGACAGCTAATAAAGCCCCTAATTTCGGATCTGGTGCGCGTCAACGTCGCTTGGACTTTATTGTAGCCGCATGGATTCTTCACTGCCGCACGATTCTTCACACTTCTGTTGTGACTCGGTGACGTCATCTGGTTCGTCATCTTGGACATATTGTATGCGTTCAGGTTCGCTTGCTACCAAAGGGACTATTTCGCATAACTAATGAGTGTGCGGTATTTTATCACCCACATTTTGCCTCTTCTCATATTGTTCTTTTTCGAGGAAAGAGCGGTAAGAGAAATCTTTGTACACTGATTTATCGCACCAGATCACCTTTTCATATTCTCTTCAACCGACATTTTTTCGGAATTTTAGCTTAACCGTCTACACGTGTTGGTTTTCCCCCTTTTCAACTGGCACGTTCTGATTGAACCGGTTGTCCCTCTCTCCACAGCTTTCTTATTTATTAACCATAGTGAAGAGAGAGAATTTTCTTTTTCTTTTTCTTTACCTTCTCTTTTTCTTTGTAAATTTTCTTCATCTTCATCCTTCTGAAGTCTTCAGCTTCCAGTTTTTTTAGAATCTTACTCTGTGGTGATATCCGTTGGACTTTATGGATTCTCAACAAGGGTTAGTTTGTTTTTCCTTTTGTTCTTCCATTACTGTGATTTTTTTTTTATTTGCTTGAATTTTGACCGCCATTGTTGTTCTGCTACTGTTCCTCATATCTGTTGTTCTTCATATTCCCATACTGGTTTTGTTGCAGTAAAAGTTCCTCCTTTGGTAATCTTCGTATTACAGTTTCAAACCCTAATTCTTCTTCGAGCTCTAAAGATGATGAATCTCGCAAGAGGAAGTCTTCGCATAACAAGGTAGTAAGAAATACTTTTTTCTTTTTAGAGTTAAAACAATATTGTTGCCTCTGTTTCTTATCTGCGTTGTTCTTCGAAGGGTACCGAGAGCGAAGCTAATTGCGAGAATAAGAAGGTCAAGATAGTTCGCCGTGCTCCTATAATCAATACTTCCCTTGTCATACCAGAGCTCACTTACAAATCTCGTCCTAAACAAAAAGTCTCCTCTGGTGAAGCTGTTAATACTCCTGACGCTTCCCAAGCTGCCGCGAACATTACCATGTCTATGATGAATGCCACTTTTCCTGATGATGCTACTGGCTCTTCTTCAAAAGACTTTGTTGCCTCAGCTTCTTTGGGTATCTCTGCATCTTTAAAGGAAATTTGTGTTTCTGAGAATTCCGCACCCGTGGAGCCCGTCATCACTCCTTCTTCTGATAATACCGTGTCGATGGAAAGTACTACTTATTTCATTTCTGTGAATATTCCCGCACCCATGGATAGTACAATCATCCATACTTCAAAGGGTATTGTTGCCACCTTCCCTAAGGGAATTGTTATGGCTACCCCTTCTCTTTCCCTAATCACTTCTTCCTCTCTAGAGGCCACCTTTGCTGATAAAGAAATCTTTGAAGGAGTCGATACTGCTACCAAATATTTATCATAAATAATTAACGTCGCTCGTTCATCCATTAGTGATCCATCTAAAGTTCACATTTGTGACGCTCTTGCCAAGTTATTATGTGATTCTCCACCAGATAAATCAACTAGGAGCGAGATTTTTTCACAGTTGGATCCGAGCGTTAATCTTGCCTTTGATCTTTTGGTAAGTGTTTCTTTCATCTGTACTTTTCTACTCCTGCTACTTTAACGCGTCTTTATGTTTGTTTTATTTCTTCCTTAGGAATCTCGTCGCCGCCTAGTCCAATCCGAGGGATTCTATGAGTCTAGCAATACCATTCTAGAGCTTTCTCGACAAAATGCTAAGTTGAACGGGGATCTTTTCGCTGAATCTCTCATATCCGAGAATCTTCGCAAGAAGAATCAAGAGCTAAAAGGTATATTTTTCTTTCTCTTATTTAATCGCTCATGAGTTTTATTGTATTTATGTTCACATTTTGAATTTCTTCGCACATATGTAAAGACTTAAACCAGAAGCGCGTCGCGGAGAGATATAATTATCAACACTCTGCTGAGGAAGCTCGTGCGGATAATGAGAGATTGCAGAGTCAACTAGATCAATTAACTAATAACTATTCATATCTACTTGACCAAATAGATAATTTAAAGAATGAAAACCTTTGTTTATGTAATCAAAATGATTTTCTAGACTCTCGAATATCCAATCTTTCGGGGTCGTTGTACAGTGCTGATTTTAGAAATCAAACTCTATCAGATGAAAATCGAGTCCTTGCAGAAGAGAAGCGGTCTTTTGTAAATGAGAAAGCGATGTTTACCCGCCAGTACCTTGTTCTTCAAAAGACTTGGGATGATCAAAATGAATCCATTCGTGTTCTAAGAAATCAATACGATGAGGCCGTGAGGAGTGTAAAGAATTTAACCTTGGAGAATAAGAAGATCATCCAAAGCAAGATAAAAGTGACGGTAAACATGAATAAACTCCGGGAACAGCATACACAGTTAAAGGGGTCTTATGACATTCGAGTAAAGGAAAATGCCTCTCTTTCTCAAGATGAAAATAAGATTCGATCTCGTCTTCTAGGTTTAATTGGTGATGATTTTGATGAAAGTATGGAGGATATGAAAAGTAGTGGTCTTGATTTATCTCAATATATCATCTCTCTTAGGGAAGGTAGTCACATTGAGCTTACTGCCTCAGTTTATTTGTATTTTTTAATTACTTGTATCTTGTAGTTGCGAAATTGTCGCCCTGGTAATAATTAGATGTCTTTTTTGCAGCATTTGAGAGGTCATATCAATCTACCATCTCGAAGTTGAGGTATGATCTATCTAAGGCTCATAAAGAACGCGGGAGACTTTCCGTAGAACTTTCCTCTTCCCGAGATAGAGCGAACAAAAGGTTTTTATATATTGAAAGATTGATGGAGGTTGGCATGGAGAATACTAAGAACAGTGCCGCACGAGAAGTTCACGTCAAGGCTCAAGCTCTCGCAGATCGAGTTTGCCTCACTAACTCACTTCCTTTATTAGATGTGGAACCTCTTGATGTAGATGAGGACGAGGAGCTTCCTGAGCCTGATAGTGACTATTATTATGAGAGTGGCGATGATGAGGAGACTCTTCTTCAGGAGGATCAACCCGAAAAAGATGAAACAGGTGGTGTTCTTCCTAAGGATCCAATTCCTGAAGCTGGCCCTAATGCCGAGGTTAATGTTGAAGTATCCGCATCAGAGAAAAATGTCTCTTAGAATGATTCTTAGCTTTTCTTTTTCTCCTTCTTCAACCTTTTGTGCGTTTCGCTATACTCTAACTTTGAAAGTTGCTTCTATTTCTGCTATTTTTATATAAGATTATTTCTAAAAAGAGCGAATAATGCCTCCCTTATGTTATTCCCATACTTTCATTTATCATTCGTCTTTGTAGAAATACTCTTGTCTTCTCGTCAGGCGGTTATATCTGCGCGTCATTTAAGCTTTAATTACTTTTTGCCCTTGGTTGTTTCTTTGTGCGTTACTCTTAAATTCCGCCCCTGCAAAATAGTAATTGTTATGTTTAAAATAATTTTAGGGTTTTTTTATTGAGGTTTTATTGAGCCTCCCTAGGTAGAGGTCTTATCACCCTCCCCTTATTTTCATCTTAGGTTATTCTTGTGCGGAGAAATCGTAGACGGTCATTACCTTTTCGAGTAATGACCCATTGATCTTGCCTTATCATCTTTCGTATTTTTGCCTCTGCAGGATGTATTGATGCGTCAATATTACACGTATCATTACTCCCTGAGTAAAAGTCTCATGATATTGACGTCTTTGACACAATTCAGCTCCCTAATGGAGGTTGCCGTCCCTATATTCCCCTGACTGCCCCTTCAAGGAAGCTTACCCCTACCGGGTTAGGGTGGGCTCTTCCCATCCAGTAATGCAACAATTAATTGTGTTCGCAGCCTCTTATCCCTCTTCCGATATGGCTTATGGTTATGAGACCGCACCCTAAGTGGGGTTTCTTGAGAACCGAGTGTATCATAGTTAGGACTTGCCAAGAGTGGCCAGGTACGCTCCAGACGCCCCAGGCACTCTTGACTCAACCGTGTACCACGATGCCCTGATCGAGTTTCCACACTCCTTAGGAGAGAACTTCTTACCTTAGTCTTTCGACTAAGGTGTCTCTGCTGGATAGGCTTTCATTTCTCCCCAAATCTCCATGACTCAGGTTCCAGGGTCGGTGTAGCTTTCGCATGAGTCATGCTAACTAGGTTTTCCCCAATTATGAAGCGCGTTAGGTCTTATTATTACCTCTTTCTTTTATGCGAACTAGGGTGCACGCTACAATTGGATGCCTAGTCTCCCTAGTTAGAGGTTTTAACTTCTGTTGCCTTCTATTAAGGTCTTATTATAAGGTCTTATTTTTGCCTTTTTCTTGAAATGTTTAATATATATAAAGAAGAATTTTTTTTCATTTGCATTCATACGCTTGATTATTACAACTCTGATGTCTTCTTTCTTCATTTATTCGCCTACATATTAACTACTTATTGTGAAAAACCCTGCCACTTGTTCTCTTCCTTCAACCCTTGCGCTTCATTAGATTCGTGTACGTTATCGTTTTCTTCAGATGTATGATGACTATCGCATGACCTACGGATTGTACTTCTTCAGGTACGTTCTGTTCCATGGGTGGTCTAGCCTGCGCCCTGTGTTCCTTCCCTCACTATCCATTAATTCATATGATCAATTTCCAACAACCCTTTTGATTATATAAGGTCCATCCCATGTCTTCTCTAGTTTTCCGTCTCCTCCTCTCTGATAAGGCGGTATCTCTCTTACTACAAGTTATCCTGGTTGGAATTCTCTTTCTTTGACGTGCTTATTATATTCTCGGGCTAATCTTTTTTGGTAATTCTCCATATGTTGTAGAGAAATTTCTCTATTTTCTTCTAGATTATCAAGTTTTGTTAGGATCAAATCTTTGTTTAGGTTCTTTTCCCATGCTTCTTTCTTTGTGGTGGGTATGATAACTTCAGTTGGTAGCACTGCCTCTACTCCATATGTTAGACAGAATGGTAACATTCCTGTAGCTTCTCTCATTGTTGTCCTATACGCCCATACTGCGTTATGTACTTGTTCGCACCATCCTTTATTGTGTCCTTCCATCTTCTTTTTAGTATATCCGCAATTGTTTTATTAGTTGCCTCAGCCTTCCCATTGCTCTGCGGATATAAAGGAGTTGACTTTCCACTTTGGATCTTGAACGCGTTAAGTAACATCTCTATGTTTTCTCCCTCAAATTGCTTTCCATTATCAGAGACTAATTGCACAAGAATTCCAAACCTTCAAATGATATTTTCAAATATGAAGGTGAATACATCTCGATCTCGGATATGTTGGACTGCTTTCACCTCCGCCCATTTTGTAAAGTAGTCTGTTGCGGCTATTAAGTATCTCCTCTGCCCCGTTCCTGGTATAAATGGACCTACAATGTCTAACCCCCATTTTGCGAAGGTCCACACACTTGTTGATAAATTTAGCGCCATACCTGGTGCATGTATCCTTTTCCCGTGACGTTGGCATTCTTCACACCACCTAGATACCTCCTTTTCATCCTCATGCATGTAGGGCCAGTAGTACCCTTGCATTTTTGTTTTGTAAGCCAAGGATCTTCCTCCACTATGGTTTCCTGTGCCTCCATAGTGTATTGCCTTCAATATTTCCATTCCTTCCTTCCGCGTTAAACATCTGAGTGATGGTCCAAGGAAGGATTTTCGATAGAGTATGCCTTCTCTTAATTTGTAATTTGTCGCTCGGCTTTTTAATTTGTGCATCTTTAATCTGTTTCTTGGAACTTCTCCCTTGTCCATATATAAATAAAGTTGGGTTCTCCAATCTGCGTCTTTATCCACTTCTTTTGTAGTTTCCACTATCATAACGTCTGCGTCTTTTTCTTTTTCTTTTTTAATTGATGGGGATGGGTTCGTCTCTATCTTTATATACCTTGCGGCAGGATCCACTAACATAGAAAAAATCAATGCCAATGCGTCTGCGAATCGCTTATGTTTCCTATATATGTGTCTCCAACTTATGTTTTTGATTTTTGCTGAAAGTTCTTCAACAAGTTGCTTGTATTTTTGTAGAGATGGCTCATTTGTACTATATACCCCTTGTATTTGTCGTATTACAAATTGTGAGTCACTAGTTATTCTGGCATCCTATAATTTCATTTCAATTGACAGCCGTAACGCGTGCACCACTGCTTCATATTCTGTTTCATTATTGGTAGATGCGAACTCCAATATGAATGAGTAATCCGTTCTTGCTCCTTTTGGTGAAATGAATACTATCCCAATTTCGTTTCCCTCTCCATTTGATGATCCATCCACCAATATCTCCCATCTGTTTGAGTTACGCTCTGTTAACAAGTCTTTTGGATTTCCTTGGTCTTCATCTATATCGTCATTTCTTCTACGCCTTCGTCTTTTTCTAAAGGAAATTCTGCCAAGAAGTCCGCAATAACCTGCGATTTTGGTGAAGATAGTATTTCGTACTTGACTCCAAATTGTCCTACTTGTGCGTTCCATCTTTCTATTCTCCCTGATCTTTTTGAGTTCTTCATTACATATTCGAAGGGCACTTTTGTTAGTACTTTGATTTTGTGAGATTGAAAATACGTATGTAGCTTTTGTGTTGCATAGACTAGCGCGAGGATAAGCTTTTCCACCTTTGTGTAATTTTTCTCTGCGGATTTGTAGGTTTTACTTATGTAGTAGATTGGCTTCTCGATTCCTCCATCTAGGCGTAGCAATACGCCACTTAACGCGTGTGGTGTTGATGCTACAAAAATTTATAATTATTCTCCCGGCTCCGCTTTCTGCAAAATAGATAAATTTATTAAATAATCCTTAATACTTTGTAGCGCTTTCTCGCATTCATCCGTCCATTCGAATTTAGTTCCCTTATTCAAGATGTTAAAGAAGTGCTTGCATTTGTCTGAGGAGCGTGAGATGAACCGGCCTAATGAAGCTAGTGGGCCATTCAATTTCTGCACGTCTTTTATGGTTGCGGGTGATGGCATGTCTCGAACCGTTTGCACCTTCTCTGGATCCACTTCAATTCCTTCTTTTGATACAATGTAACCTAGAAATTTCCCTGATGCTACTCCAAAGATGCATTTTGATGGGTTTATCTTCATTTTAAATTTCCGCATCTGTTCAAATATTTCTTTTAAGTTCTCAATATGATATGCTGCCTTTTTGCTCTTCACTAGCATATCATCCACGTAGACTTCTAATGTTGTATGCACCCACTTCGCGAATATCTTTTCTACCATTCTTTGATATGTTGCACCTGCATTTTTTAAACCAAAAGGCATTCTTGTGTAACAATATAATCCTCTTGCTGCGAAGAAATCCGTGTGTTCTTGATCTTCTTCAGCTATAGGGATTTGATTGTAGCCTGAATATCCATCCATTAATGATAATCTGTCGTTACCTTACGCTGCTTCCACCATTTGTGGTATATATGGTAGTGGGAAACTGTCCTTTGGACATGCCTTATTTAGGTCGCTGAAGTCGATGCAGATCCGTATTCCTTTATTTTTCTTTGGCACTACTACCATGTTTGCTATCCATTCTGGGTACTTTGCTGTCCTTATTATTCCTGCATCTAACATCTTTTGTAACTCTGCGTCTATTTGAGGAAGATATGTTGTTGTTATCTTCCTTATCTTTTGCTTGAATGGTCATGCGTTCTTGTTTATATCTAACCTGTGACATGCAACAGAAGAGTCTATACCCGGCATTTCGTCCATGCTCCACGCGAAAATGTCTTTATATTCACGCAACAGGTTGATTGTCTTTTCTTCTTCTTCCTTGTCTATCTTAGTTCCGATTTTCAACATCTTTGGTTCCTCTTCTGTCCCAATATTTATGTCTTTTGTTGGCTCTGCTGCGGTGAAATTCTCTTTTGGTTCTCCTAGTGGTGATGGTTCCTTTTTTTTATGTATTGGTTCACCTTTCTTTTCTGGGAGCTCGCTTGGTATTCCTTTTCCTGCCTGTGCTCTTATCATGTATACTCCTATTTATTTTTATTTTTTTCAGTTCTTTTGCCTTCCTCCATCTATCCTTTCGCTTCTTTGCGCGTCCTTCATAATTCTTCACGTCTATTTGACTGCAAATTTTTGCGCTCCTAGTATCCCCTTTGATTTTGCCTATTCCACTTGGTAATGGAAAACGTACGCACTGATGGAGAGTTGAGGCCACATCTTTTATCGCATGCACCCATGGTCGTCCCAATAGCATGTTCTATGGTGATTCCACATCCACCACCCACAATGTTACCTGTGTTTCTATTTCTCCTAAAAGTATTCGCATGGTTACTTCACCTTTTGGTTTTGTTATTGTCTTATTAAAACCGTGTATGTTATATGCTGAGCGCGTTAAGTTCGCATCCTTGTATCCCATACTCCTGAATGCGAGATAAAATAGAATGTCTACCGAGCTGCCCGTGTCTATCAAGGTTTTGTCCACCGCCCATCGTTCTGACGTTTTCGCGCTTTCATTTTTTTTCTTTTCGCTCTGCAGTTATTGTAATCACTCGCGGGTCTGTCGCCTCAGATTCTCTTCTTGTATATCATCTGCTGCGAATGTTATCTTCTGTTTTTCTCATTCCTTCAAGGGAACTAGTTTTTCCACTGTCATGACCTTTCTTCCTTCGTAATCGCGCTTATGTATTTTACCCGTGATTCCATCATGTAAGTCTGCATCATTCACAATCGTTTTTGTTATTGAATTACACTGTATAGGCCTGCTCTCTTCTTTTGCTCCGATTATCCTTATTGCTCCTGTTTGTTTGTTTTGTACTTTAAGACATGTTCGGCTTTTGCAGTTATTCTCCTTCTGTACTTGTTGGATCTGTGCCTGGATTTGCTGAAATTGGTGGTGTCTTTCGTCCATCTGTGAAGAATCAACAATTTCACCTTTTTTTATTCTTGTGGTTCTTCTACTTCTCCTAGTTGCTATCATTTGTTCTGTTGTAGATGCTTGTCTCACCATTTGTTCCTGAAATAAGATCTTCTCTTGACAAAGGAAGAGTATTTTTCAAAGATCCAAAATTTTTATTAATGAAAACTTTTCTTCACCAACAGGGTATATCCTCTAAGCTGTTTTCTAGCGCCAAAATGTAGTTACAGGAAATCCCACAACCACACCCTAGTGTTAATCTATGATGTAATCTAAGAAACCATGATGAAATACTCAAGATCTTTTTATTAAAACTTAGAACAAATACAAAGATGATAAGAGCAAACCTTAACTTGGGAAGCAAATAACTTTATCTCTCTTAAATATATATCCTTAGCTCACCAAAAAGATCTCTCTCTCTACAAAGGCATTTGTCTCCTTATATAGGAGTTTACATAGTAGAGGACAGCTAATAAAGACCCTAATTTCATATCTGGTACGCGTCAACGTCGCTTGGACTTTATTGTAGCCGCATGGATTCTTCACTGCCGCACGATTCTTCATACTTCTGTTGTGACTCGGTGACATCATCTGGTTCGTCATCTTGGACATATCGTATGCGTTCAGGTTCGCTTGCTACCAAAGGGACTATTTCGCATAACTAATGAGTGTGCGGTATTTTATCACCCACAAGAGTGGTGAAATATAACATCGTAGACAAAGCAACACACTATTCCCCTTGTTGTGTGCCTGTTATTATTATATGGGTTTTGGGATCCTTCTCGGTAAAATAATACCCATTAGCTGTTGTTAGTTAGCATTCGCTACTAAAGAAGAATTTTTTTTGCAACGAAGTATATTTGGTGACGCGTATTTTTTTCTTCTTTCAGGAGCAAGTACATGGTGGTGGATAGTCTTAATGAGGATTATGCAGCGGATTTTATGTCATGAGTACGATGGTTGATTCATGCCACAAGATGGATTTGGGTAGATTTTTGGGTGGTCATGGATCCTTTTTGGGTTGCATTTAACAAAATGTGGATCTTGCAACCAGATGATTGAATAAGTGAGTTGACAGAAGAAAATGCAGATAAATAAAGAAATGGATCTAATTTTCTAAAACATGGGGCATTGAATTACAGAACTAGAATGGTCAAGACTCAAGATTTCAGTGTGTTTGACCTGGACCATCCTCCTCTAAGTCATCAATAGCCACATTAACCTTACAAAAACAATTTTTATTCAAAATTACGTTACACTAGGCATGGTTAATAATTGAACAAATATAACCATCAAAATGGAATAGATAGCTGCTGTACAACAAAAATAGGTTAAAACCCCGACAGAACAAAAAAGGAAAACATATCGAGTGAAGGGAAAAAATAGAAAACGGCCTAGACAGAGCAGAAGAGAGAGACAGATACTAGAAATGGTGTCAATAGGCCATCCTAGACCGGAAAGAAAGAAAGAAGAAGGAGATTGGTATAAAAAAAGTGCTGCAGTTATTCACTCATTATTAAGAAGATGAGGGCTTGGGAAGTTGGGATGAGGATGAAGAGCAACAACTTAAGAAGAAACTAGAGAAGAATAATAATAATATGGAAGTAAGAGATCGGGATGATGGGGTCAGAGTAAATGGCAGCAAACAAATTAGGAAATTGCCAGAGGCATTTAGGTACAGGGAATACAAGAAGCAGCTAGCTGAGATTGTTGCAAATGGTCCTCGCAGGACCTTGCACATCATCATAATCATGAACCTAATAAGATGGAGAAAATATAAGTAAAACTGTCCCCATGACAAACAATACTTTAATATATCAAACAAATAGCCGTTCTTCATGTTGATTGTCATCTAAAATGGGAACAAAGTGGAACAAATGTGAGAGCACATACCAGAGATGCTTGAGATTTCTTCAACATCTAAGTTAACAGTGATAGAATTCTTTATGCGGAAAAAAGATAGATCACATACCTATGGTCATCGCTGATTTGATCTTGATGAATAAAAGAACCATTAAAAAAATCCCAAAGAAGAATGCAAGAATCACACCCGCTTCCATAATCGGTAGAACACAATGAAGTAAGAATAATTATTACAAGGTCTTTCTACACTCTTACTAATCCTTATATCTCTCTGATTGATGGTTACATAAATTTTGAGATTGTTTTCAGTGAGTGTAGGGACCTGTTCTTGATCTCCTTAAATAACTCTTCCATCAAGAGTCACAACAGACATGAGAAACAATTCCAAAAGACACATACTTTCATGGGAAAAGACACAACCTTAGGTGTAGAGACATGTCATTTAGATGAAAACCATTCCATATCATGATAAGGCACATGGTCCAAATCATTGTTTTTCCAACATTCTCCCACTTGGCCCATGTGACACAAGTTTGTCTCATAACAGGCATTTCCCTTCATGTGAATTTGGAATATTCTTTATATGGCCAGTGATAGTTCTCAATAAAATGAAACCTGCTAATAAAATTAATGTACGAATCATGGCGGTCAAAACTCTATTAGTGAGGAATCCCTTCCATGTATCACGATAACATCATTTTCATAAATAGGTCCATCATAATAGCTTTATGAGTAAGTACCAATTACTTATTCAGGTTCAACTGTTGTCTCCAATGAGACATTTCTAATTTTTCCAAAACTTTATGTATACAACAGAATGAAAAATATAGAAATTAATATTATTCCTTTATGCTGCAAGTTACATTATTCAGAAAGTGTCTAAACGCACAATACTTAATACACATCAGAGGTTGATCAGACCCATATGCTTAACATGATACCTATATAACTGAGGGTATAATACTTTTGTCAATGGATCAGCAAGCATCATTTCAGTGTTTATGTGCTCTATAGTCACGTGATTTAACTCGACACGCTCTTTGACAGATATGTACTTTATATCGATATGCCTATTCTTACTCCCACTTTTCTTGTTGTTAGAGTAGAAAACTGCAGCTGAATTATCACAGTATAACATTAATGTCTTAGAGATAGAATCCACAACTCTTAGCCCTGTGATGAAATTCCGTAACCATTTAACTTGTGAAGTTGCTTCGTAACATCCTACAAATTCTGCCTCCATAGTTGATGTTGCAATGAACGTTTGTTTGGCACTTCTCCAAGAAATTGCTCCTCCGGCTAAAAGGAAAATATATCCTGAAGTTGACTTTTTAGTATCAACATCACCGGCAAAATCTAAATCCGTATACCCAATTACTTCTAAAGGGTCATCAGATCGTTTATAAGTGAGTACAAAATCTTTGGTTCCTTGTAAGTAACATATTACTTTCTTTGCAGCATGCCAATGCTCAAAACCTGGGTTACTTTGGAATATGCCCAACATTCCAACTGCGAAAGCAATGTCAGGTCTTGTACAGACCTTTGCATACATTAAGCTTCTAACCGCTGATGCATATGGAATGGTTTCCATCATTTTTCGTTCTAGATCATTCTTCGGACAATGATCTAAACTTAACTTATCTCCCTTTTGAATAGGTGCTATACTAGGTGTACAATGCTCCATTTGGAACCGTTCCAAAAATTTATTTATTTATATAGGCATTTTGAGACAATCCTAATGTCTCTTGGGACCTGTCTCTATGAATCTCTATGCCAATGACATAAGAGGCTTCACCCATATCCTTCATTTCAAAGTTTTCTGAAAGAAACTGTTTAACTTCATATAACAGTCCCAGATGGTTACTAGCCAATAAAATATCATCTACATATAGGATAAGAAAGATTATCTTGCTCCCACTAACCTTGAGGTATATACATTGATCCACAATGTTTTCTACGAAACCAAATGAAGAAATCACATTATGGAATTTTATGTACCATTGGCGGGACGCTTGTTTAAGCCCATATATAGATTTCCTTAATTTGCAAACTAGATGATCAACTTGACTTGAAGAAAAACATTGAGGTTGCACCATGTACACTTCTTCATCTAAACTTCCATTGAGGAATGCAGTTTTCACATCCATTTGGTGTAACTCTAAGTTGAAATGAGCTACTAATGCCATGATTATTCGCAATGAGTCTTTCTTTGAAACTGGAGAGAAAGTTTCATGGTAATCAATACCTTCCCTTTGAGTAAATCCCTTAGCTACAAGTCTAGCCTTGTATCTTTCGACATTACCTTTGGAGTCTCTTTTGGTCTTAAATATCCATTTACAACCTATAGGTTTAACTCCTTTGGGTAATTCTACAAGGTCCCAAACTTGATTATCAGCCATGGAATCCATCTCTTCTTTCATGGCTTCGAGCCAAAGTTTGGATTTGGCACCATTAACAGCTTGTGAAAACGTTACTGGATCATCCTCAACTCCGATGTCATAATCACATTCTTGAAGATACACTTCATAATCTGAGGAAATTGCATATTTTCTTGATCTTGAGGATCTCCTTAATGGAATCTCAACATTTTCATTTTGAATATGTTGCATTTCAGGTTCCATTATGATCGTCTCTTCATTAAGTGGTGAGTCTTGAACCACCACTTCCTCTTGTATGACATTTTGTGAAATATCTTGCGAAGTGGGTAGTTCTAAAGAAGGTGCACGTGTAGTTACTTGATCACACCCTTCTTCAAATACAATTCTTTGAAGACTCCCACTGATATTTCCATCCTCTATAAATCTTGCATTTCTAGCCTCGACTATTTTCATTATATGATTAGGACAATAAAACCTAAACTCTTTGGATCTCTCCGCATAGCCAATGAAAAATCCACTGACTGTTCTTGGATCCAATTTTATTTCTTGTGGATTATACACCTGAACCTCAACTTGAAAACCCCATACATGTACATGTCTCAAACTTGGTTTCCAACCATTCCATAACTCAAAGGGTGTTTTTGGAACTGCTTTACTTGGAACTCTGTTTAAGATGTACACAGCGGTCTTTAAGGTCTCACTCCACATAGAAATCGGGAGGCTAGAATTACTAACCATACTCCTTACCATGTCCATCAATGTACAATTCCTTCTTTCAGCTACACCATTTTGTTGTGGAGAGCCAGGAGTCGTATATTGAGCAACAATTCCATGTTCTTGAAGGAATTTTGCAAATGGACCTGGTCTTTGTCCTGTTTCTGTGTATCTTCCATAATATTCACCACCTCTATCTGATCTTACAATCTTTATTACTTTACCAGTTTGTTTCTCTACTTCTGCTTTAAATGATTTAAAAGCATTCAATGCTTCACTTTTATCATTAAGGAGATAGAGATACATAAATCTTGTATGATCATCAATAAAGGTGATGAACCATTTTTGACCATTCAAACATGGAGGTGTAAACAGTCCACATATATCAGTATGAATTATTTCCAAAATGTTGGAGATTCTCCTTGCAACTTTCTTTGTCTTGTTAGTCTGTTTTCCCTTTATACAGTCTACAGAAGTACCGAAATCAGAGAAATCAAGAGTTTGTAAAACACCCTCTTTCACTAACCTCTTTAACCTTGCAATATAGATATGTCCCAATCTTCTATGCCATAACATAGATAATTCTTCATTCACAATACTACGCTTTATGCCAATACTTTCGGTTGTAGTGCAAAGGTTATGGTTAAAAGAAGAATCTAAATTAAGCTTGTATAAACCATTTTCAACAAACTTAAAAAACTATTTTTAATATTAATTTCAAAACCAAAAGGAACAAGTCTTGAAACAGAAATAAGATTTCTAGAAAACGAAGGAATGTAAAAAGTTCTTTCTAAATCCACAGTAAAACCAGAGTTAAGAACAAGTCTAAAGGTTCCAAAAAATTCAACAGTTGAAGGCATCCTATTCCCAGAATAGATGTAACGTTCACTATTTGTTGGTTTTCTTTGGTTAAGGAAACCATGCATAGTATTGGCAATGTGGATTGTAGAACCAAAATCAATCCACCAAGTATTGTGATGGAAATCGACCATGTTAGATTCAAAACATACTAATGATATGTTGTAATTTTGTACACCGGAAGTCCCACCATACAATATTGGGATATATAGAGATGGAATATGCAAAATGGAAGATTGCATAACTAGAAATGATAACAAAGAAGCATGTTCAATATCAATTATCGAAGCAAACACAACAAAATCCAGAAATTCAACTAACGTCTACTATTCTAGTTAAAACTTCAAGTTATTGTAACCCTCCTGTGGGTAAAGGTCACAACAACACATAATATCATAAATACAAATGACATACACGTATATATGATGTCGTATGATATGACTAATAAATTTAAAATATCAAATTAAAAACATCTTTTACCTATGGGCATTAAGAAATTTACAATCTAATATTTCATTTACATATCCCAAACAATACCTAAAGACTTCCCTGTGGGGCCGGGTCTATGACTGTATAATTGTTTGCAATATTCAAAACTATAAATTTCAAATTTCATAAGATGCTTTGGCTAATTTTATAAAACAAATTAGTTAATTAACTCAAAAGAATAAAAAACTAACTAAATAATTTCCTAAAATATCTCACGTACATAATCATGGACAAAAGAAAGGAAGCAGCAATTATAGGATTTAAAGGGAATAATTTCAAACCCTATATTAACGTTTTTAAAAAATCTCAATTACGTTATTAAATCTAATCAAATCTCATATGAGATAATTAAGGAAATAATAACAACTAAAATTGATATAATTAAGGAATAATAACTCACGGTTTTCAAAATCGTCCGTTAGATATACTAATCATGATGTGGACCCTCTAAACGTTTTTTTTTTTTTGCAAGCAGTACAAACACATTACCGTCGTGATAACAGGGATTAATTAGATTGTAATTCTAATCGATCAAAAACTCCTACTGTCATATAAATATATGATCCTAATCATGATTACTATCGTCAAATCAAACAAGGACTAGAGCAGCCTATGCTCTGATACCAAATGATAGAATTCTTTATGCGGAAACAAGATAGATCACATACCTCTGGTCATCGCTGATTTGATCTTGATGAATGAAAGAATCATTAAAGAAGTCCCAAAGAAGAATGCAAGAATCACAGCAGCTTCCATAATCGGTAGAACACAATGAAGTAAGAATAATTATTACATGGTCTGTCTACACTCTTACTAATCCTTATATCTCTCTGATTGATGGTTATAGAAATTTTGAGATTGTTTTCAGTGAGTGTAGGGACCTGTTCTTGATCTCCTTAAATAACTCTTCCATCAAGAGTCACAACAGATATGAGAACCAATTCCAAAAGACACATACTTTCATGGAAAAAGACACAACCTTAGGTGTAGGGACATGTCGTTTAGATGAAAACCATTCCATATCATGATAAGGTACATGGGCCACATCATTGTTTTTCCAACACAACGCACTCACGCCCTCACTCTGTTATACAAAGCACCAGAAAAGGGCCAACATGAGTACAGGAAAAATAAATAATCATGTATGTGATAAAAGTCCAAATAGAAAGTCTTCAAAAGAAAACAAAAGATTTCGACAACACTAATTAGAAACTCTGACCTATGATATTGTTTCTTGCTCTATTGAGGGCATTTCAACTAAATCAATTCTCCGCGTCAAAACGGTAAGAAGGATAACCTGGAAGGCAGTGGCGGAGCCAGAGATTTACCATAGGGAGGACAAAAAATTATTTTTACGGCGAACAATTATTACGAGTTCTGCAAAACACCCACAAAGGCATGCTCCCATACAACAAGTATCACTAGAAGCATGCTTCACAACGTTACCAGATACCTGCACCAAGCTAACACGGTGTTTTAAGAAATGAAACTAGTGCTAAAATTCAGCGGGGACGCAAATAGGATAGCTTCGGTAACCTTACAATGAAAAAATAGGTGATGATTTGTCTCCATTACGACATGGCTTCAAGGGCAATATGTATGAACTCCTTCAGTATGACTTCCAATTTTCGCGAGAACTCCCAACCCATTCCAGAAGACTCTCCAGATGAAGTTGTTTACATTTGGTTCTAATGGCTTCTATTTCCAAAAAAATATTCCAAGGAAACTCGCGGTCATTTGGTTCTAGTTTCGGCTAAATTAGCAACTAATTTCTTTTGAAACAAGTGAGGAGAAATCTCCATGAGGGGTGAACTTCCATGTTAGTCAGTTATTTGGAGATTATTTGTTAATAAAAATCTTCTGAATCTGAGACCACATAAGGATCAAACAAGTTATTAAGGAAAGGAATGTTCCATTTCCCTTCATCTTAAATGATAAGATCACTAACTTTTTAAATACCATTCCATGGAGAATAGCCGGAAAAAAGTCTGGGATCGATGGTTTCTGTTACAGTCAATATTTAAGTCTTTAGTATTACATTCTTTTATGTCCGTTAGGAGAGAATAATTTTGCTGAGTTAGTCGTTCACATTAGTTGAGAACGTGTTGAGTAGAGTCCTGGTCAGTAGGGTCTTTAGTTATGTTTTGAATTAGTGGGTTTACTTCTTAGATTATAGGACCTTGAGAATATTTTGTAACCTTATTTAAGAGATATGAAATCAATGGGAAGGAGACGAAATTGAATCATCACAAAACTTGTTTAAAACCTTTGTTAATCGGAGGCTAGGGATCCTCTATAGGCCTTGGACGTTAAGGGTTCGTCTGTAAAACCTTTTATCTTCTTCTTTCCATAACCATTATTCGTTTATCTCCACTGCCAGCTCCCACTTTCAAGCTATTATTATCTTCCATTACCAAATCTCTGGTGTGATCGTAACAAGTGGTATCAGAGCAAGGTTTTCGCTTCCGCAAAACACAAACATTACTTCCCAAAAACACTATCATTCTACTTTCTTTACACCAAACCAACATAAAAATCAAAAAATGGATGCAAGGGTTGAGAGTTTAGAAAAAACTACATAAGATCTAAAAGAAATTATGACTGCTAATCAAAAGGTGATCGTTGAAAAAATAACTGCTCTAACGGATCTGCTTGGAAAGTTTGTTCTGATGCAAACTAATACAGAAGGTGATGAAAAACGGTCAACCGCTGAGAGACCACAATCAGATGAAGGTAAAGGTTCTTTTTCAAAAACTTCTGCAAAATTGAAAGGTGGTGTTAAACTAATTTTTACAAGTTTCAAAGGCTCAGAAGATCCTACTAGTTCGTTATGTAGAGCTGAACAATACTTTTTTCTTCATGAAATTCTTGAAAGTGAACGTGTTTCTTATGCTTCTTATCATCTTGATGATGATGCAAAAATATGGTACCAAATATTGAAGCAAGAGTTTATTTATGTAACCTGGGAAGATTTCAAATCAGCACCCCAAACCCGTTATGGCCCAAATAACTATCTCGATTTCGTTGGAGAACTTAGTAAATTGCATCAAACTGGAAGTGTTGAAGACTATCAAAATCAGTTTGAAAAGTTAGTAGCAAAGTCTGGTTCAATACCGCAAACTAGACAAGTCAGTTTGTTTGTTAGCGGGTTACGAGAATCCATTCGAACTGATGTGCAGGCAAATAAACCAGCAACACTATCGTAGGAAATTGGGTTGGCACGTCTGTATGAGGCTCGTGATAAGTCACAATTGTTTGCTGTTACTCCAACGACAACTCAAGGGAAGATTCCAATAAGGAAGTTCACTCCTGCGCAGTTGCAAGAGCGCAAGAAACAAGGACTTTGCTTCCACTGTGATGAGAAGTTCAGGCCGACACACAACTGCAAGAAACTTTTTATGATTACTCCAGTCATTAGAGAAATAGATGGAGTTCATGTTATGGAAACAGGTAGTCCATAGCCTTGGGGACAAGGCTTAATTTAAGGGGGAAGGAGTTGTTACATTCAATATTTTAATCCTTTAAGTTGTGTTTGTTTTATTAGTATTTCATTCGTTTATATACGTTAGGAGAGAATAATTCTGCTGAGTTAGTCGTTCACATTAGTTGAGAACGTGTTGAGTAGAGTCCTGGTCAGTAGGGTCTTTAGTTATGTTTTGAATTAGTTTTGAATTAGTGGGTTTACTTCTTAGATTATAGGATCTTGAGAATATTTTGTAACCTTATTTAAGAGATATGAAATCAATGGGAAGGAGACGAAATTGAATCATCACAAAACTTGTTTAAAACCTTTGTTAATCGGAGGCTAGGGCTCATCTATAGGCCTTGGACGTTAAGGTTTCGTCTGTAAACCCTTTTATCTTCTTCTTTCCATCACCATTATTCGTTTATCTCCACTGCCAGCTCCCACTTTCAAGCCATTATTATCTTCCATTACCAAATCTATGGTGTGATCGTAACAAGTGGTATCAGAGCAAGGTTTTCGCTTCCGCAAAACACAAACATTACTTCCCAAAAACACTATCATTCTACTTTCTTTACACCAAACCAACATAAAAATCAAAAAATGGATGCAAGGGTTGAGAGTTTAGAAAAAACTACATAAGATCTAAAAGAAATTATGACTGCTAATCAAAAGGTGATCGTTGAAAAAATAACTGCTCTAACGGATCTTCTTGGAAAGTTTGTTCTGATGCAAACTAATACAAAAGGTGATGAAAAACGGTCAACCGCTGAGAGACCACAATCAGATGAAGGTAAAGGTTCTTTTTCAAAAACTTCTGCAAAATTGAAAGGTGGTGTTAAACTAATTTTTCCAAGTTTCAAAGGCTCAGAAGATCCTACTAGTTGGTTATGTAGAGCTGAACAATACTTTTTTCTTCATGAAATTCCTGAAAGTGAACGTGTTTCTTATACTTCTTATCATCTTGATGATGATGCACAAATATGGTACCAAATATTGAAGCAAGAGTTGATTTATGTCACCTGGGAAGATTTCAAATCAGCACTCCAAACCCGTTATGGCCCAAATAACTATCTCAATTTCAATGGAGAACTTAGTAAGTTGCAGTAAACTGGAAGTGTTTAAGACTATCAAAATCAGTTTGAAAAGTTTGTAGCAAAGTCTGGTTCAATACCGCAAACTAGACAAGTCAGTTTGTTTGTTAGCGGGTTACGAGAATCCATTCGAACTGATGTGTAGGCAAATAAACCAGCAACACTGTCGGAGGCAATTGGGTTGGCACGTTTGTATGAGGCTCGTGATAAGTCACAATTGTTTGCTGTTATTCCAACGACAACTCAAGGGAAGATTCCAATAAGGAAGTTCACTGCTGCGCAGTTGCAAGAGCGCAAGAAACAAGGACTTTGCTTCCACTGTGATGAGAAGTTCAGGCCGGCACACAACTGCAAGAAACTTTTTATGATTACTCCAGTCATTGAAGAAATAGATGGAGTTCATGTTATGGAAACAGATAGTCCATAGCCTTGGGGGCAAGGCTTAATTTAAGGGGGAAGGAGTTGTTACATTCAATATTTTAGTCTTTTAAGTTGTGTTTGTTTTATTAGTATTTCATTCTTTTATGTCCGTTACGAGAGAATAATTCTGCTGAGTTAGTCGTTCACATTAGTTGAGAACGTGTTGAGTAGATTCCTGGTCAGTAGGGTCTTTAGTTATGTTTTGAATCAGTGGGTTTACTTCTTAGATTATAGGATCTTGAGAATATTTTGTAACCTTATTTAAGAGATATGAAATCAATGGGAAGGAGACGGAATTGAATCATCACAAAACTTGTTTTACACCTTTGTTAATCGGAGGCTAGGGCTCCTCTATAGGCCTTGGACGTTAAGGGTTCGTCTGTAAACCCTTTAATCTTCTTCTTTCCATCACCATTATTCGTTTATCTCCACTGCCAGCTCCCACTTTCAAGCCATTATTATCTTCCATTACCAAATCTCTGGTGTGATCGTAACAGTTTCCAAGGATCTGCCCAGATATTTTCTTTCCATCTCCGACGCCACGACCCATAAGCAGCCATCCTTTTTATACTGTATACACTTGAGAATTGCTGACCATGTACTTTCTGCTGGTACTAAACAATGGTAAAGATAAACTCGTTTTTTTTTTTTTTTCTTGAACTCGATTATCTCACATATTTTCTGTTTTCAATTGCCAACCAATTTTGCCCCCGAATTGTTATCAGAAAATTTTGGCAGAACAAATATCTTATTATCTTAACTTAACCCAGAATATCTCAACTAATTCTCCCGACTTGCTGTGGACTAGGGAGGACAACTCACGTAGCTCCGCCACTGCTGGAAGGCCTCTACACGGTCCTAAAGTGGTGGGAAATCTCGCAAAAGGTTTTTCACGAAAGCTCTGCAAGGAGTTGATGGGATAAACAATGTCAGTTCTTTAAGAGTGCAATGAACAGTCAATATATGTTATACAAAGAAAAAGGGTAAGAATAGATAGTGGTTCTTGCAGGGGCATAGAAGACAAGCGTTTTCTTTATCAGTAGTTTTCATAGAAAAGGGTAGACACCTGACGATCATGAACTGTTATAGAGTACAGTAAGAGATAAGAAACAAACACTCACTTGAAATCATATCCACTTCCCGGATGCAAAACTTCTGGAGCCATCCTGTAAAATGTGGGGAGTGTTTATGAATTCAAATGTGTACAGCATTGAAGAAAGAAAAAAACAATAAATAGTAGAATTTCATTAAGAAAAAGCTTGTTAGAAGGAGAAAAAATAACAACTGACCAGCATAGAGTTCCTAAAAAAGTATTCCTAAAGCGTTGCCGTTGCCTGTCACCCTTGTGAAATATATAAAAGCTGACGCCCCAAAATACCCAAGCTTCACAATTCCATCGCTATCAAGCAGTATGTATTTCCAGCCTGCATAGATGCATTCCCTTAATGATTCAATTAATTTCTCCAAATATATCACCAAGGAGCACATACCATTTCGCTATACGTTAGTATGTGATAAACAAATCTTGATGTATATGCCTGTGCCAATGCAGGTATTCCAAATCCCTAATATCAATTACAATTTTACAAACTCTTCAAATCCGTCTGGATATGCCTATAATGAGGTGTAGGCAAGAACCTTCATCCAATAAATGGCATTACCACTCATAAACAAACGAACAGATTGCCTTGATTACATTCAATGATCTATTAAAATCATCGTCTATGCCTCATTACATTTGTCATCTTACACAAACATTTACTTCATCAAAAAAAATACCTCAACCCAACCTAAGCAAATGTTAAGAAAAACCAACATAAAATCCGCATCCACTGAATTTCCACCACTTGAATAAGAACTCAGTTAGTACTAACTACTAATCAATCTTGTGTTTCCCAAGTGTGTGTTTACCTAATGTTCCTGATCTAAGATCTGACAAGAACAGCAAACACAGCTACTACTATTAACTACTAACTAAATCAAAACAATCCTAAAATTTAAGTTAAATTGATCGAGAAACCTAAAAGAAGATTGATTATAAACTGAGTTGAAGCAGTAAGAAAAAATGTCTACTGGAGAAATTAAGAGAGGACTAGGTGATTAAGAGGGATTGAGGAGATTACTACTACATTGATCAAGATCTAAGCATTTGACTGCAATAACTTCATTGGTAGGAAGATATATTGCCCAAAAAACTGTAGCACTCGCACCAGAACCTACGTCTTCTAATAACTTACAATAATCCGCTGGATTTGCTGAGCAATTCTCTCCTGCTTCCACCGACTCTGGTTTCTTCTTTGTGTCCCAGATTTTACAAGGAAAGTTGTCATCGATTGCACTTCCCTGGAGAAAGATTTATGAAACATCAGTTAGCCAGCCATTTTTACTTTTGAGTTCAGAGTGTTGTTTCGAACTTTCAACTAATGGGCGGTTCAGAGCATTTACCTTCATGTTTGTGAAGTCCGACTCTACAATGAGGTCCTCCAGGAATCTAATGAATACCTTGAATTCTCCTCTGTAGCTTGTAGGGAGATAATGCCCAGTTGCCCACCACCGTATGGCCATGTTACCTGTAAACAAGAAAAATGATTTATTAAAATACCGACTAGAATGATATAAAATTACTTCTAAAACTTAACGAATATTACCAGTTTATAAGTATATGTATTCAGGGTTCACATCCTCCTGTAGCTGCTTTAAAGGATAATCATGGTCATTACTCTCCACAGTTTCAACTGACTCCATAGTTTTTGTATCTTCTTCCCCTAATTCTTTCAACGAAACAAAGGTGTTCTAGTGAGGGGATACGTCAATCGCATTCTTAAACTTCACAAGCCTTTTGGAGGTTGATGTTTCTGTGTCGTAAATGTTGAGATAGTAACTATTGTTAGTAAAAACATGATCACTCTTCGTAATGGCAAACAATCTGGTTTCATCAATCCTACACTTTTTACTCCAAACCAATGACTGATGTTCCTCTCCCTCTTTCATGCCATGATTATCATTCTTCTTTTTCAATAACCATATGTCATAAAATCTGTATCCTTCTGTTGGGAAATTGACACCCTGAGCACAGCGGAATACAGGATCACAAAGGGCGATTGGTGATTTGAACCAAACATGGGAGAAATAATAAGAGAGACAGAAGATAAAGAACCACACACAACCCAAACACAAGATATACGTGGTTCACCTTTACAGGCTACATCCACTGCCAACACCAACAGAAAAACTTCCATTAAATCAAAGACCATTACATGCTCTTTCCGTAACCTAAAACAAGACCCAAGAGATAACAAGACATACCCGAGGACACCATCGAAGAAACCATAAAAACCAATTCTCTAACCATTCCTCGAACCATCCTAATGTCTTCTCTTCTACACCATCTTCACAGCTGCTACTAACAGAGGAGAAACATGGAAACACTAGAAACTTTGTTTAGGGAAAATCCCCAAACCCTAAACACTAGAACACCAAATCTTCTCTCTACAAGTTTTTCTATCACAACGATATTGACCTTCACGGTAGCACTCGATCCTCCCTACCAAAGAGACCAAAAACCTAAGCACAAGGTTTTA